>BJCM01061959.1:0-30737 GCA_018326385.1 Flaveria bidentis | reverse complement strand
ATATTTGGTAAATTGCAGGGAGTACGGCGAGGCGGTTCAAGAACTAAGCATTTGCATGGCTTTTGCACCTGAAGAAGAGGCTGAAATCTTGGAACCTTTTGTGGAAAAGTTGCACTTGTTGAGACTTGAGTCGTCCTGGAAATCGTTAGGACATAAAGGTCGTTTGACCGTTCCTTGAACAACATGTATCGTTCGGTTAGAGATTTTAGTATTTGCCATTAAAAAGGTTATCTTGTAGCTGTTAACTTGTTTTAACTATGCAATCTGAAGGTTTACAACTTGGCCTCTACCTTGGTTGTTGAGCATCTGAGTTTTAACAATCAACAGTTAAAATAGTAATGGTGTTGTATCGCAATCTTATTCGTTAGTGTTGTTTGTTACGTTATTTTTTTTTTAAATTGTTATCGCAAGAAATGATGGTTAACATGACCCCAAACTGGCTAGACAGTTGGGTTTGATAATTTTAACCATCTTTTCATACATTCAAAATTATTGTCTTACATAAAATTTTATAGTAAACAAAAGAAATAAATGTATAAATGTTAATCTAGTTTATACAATCAGCTTCAGGTTCCAAACTTGAACCAAACAAATTATATTTTTCCTTATCTTTTTTCTATTGTTGTTTGTTGATAATTTCTACAATGTGATGTGGTGTGACTATACATGACCAATGATCCTTACATTCATGACATGTATTTTGTATGACACATAAATTCTTTCACCATTTTAATTATTAGTTAATCATCCTTGTTATTTCACTTTTTATGAATAATTATGTTGGTAATACGGGCACCATGATAGGTGTCTCATACACATTAAAAACATTTAAGATATTTGGATTTCATAGTTTTTGATAGCTTTTCGAGTCATGACTATCACTGTCATATTAAAGTATTTCGCTTACATATACGAAATCAGTAACAAAATAACATAGAATTTTCAAGAAGAATGGTTTCTCTGTAAATTCACATGTAAAATTAAAAAAAAGGCTAACTTATAGGTAAGGAATAGTCATAACCTTTCGTTAAATCAACACAATTTTCATTGAAAGGTATGTTTTTTTAATGGTGTTTTGAACTACCGTCAAGATCTAAGTGAACTATTCAAAGACGGAACGTCAACCGTTCATACTGATTTTGACGATCGTAACCCCACTCAAAAACAAAATCAAGAAGGAAATGCACCACTATAAGACAATTCCTCCGAGTCAGGTTTAAACATGTGACCTAAAAGATTTCAAGCCCAAACCATCACACTTATGTTGTTAGACCAGGAGCCCAACAGATGTTTACATATATGTTAGTGGTTATGAGTTATGACTAATAGACATCAATATTTTTAGAACCGGATTGGACGTAGAACCGGACGCCTTACTAGTTTGGTGGTTGGACCGGTCGGTCCGGATTTAAGAAGTGGATGACGTCATAATTATATATATAGTATATTATGTATATATAGTTATATATATAATTAAATATAAGTAATTTATATATGTATTTTATAGTTATATATATATAAAACTTAACTATATTTTTATATCTAACACACTAACTTATGGTTCAACACCTTTTTTTTACCCATTAAAATAAAAAAAAAAATCTAAATCCGGTTCAAACAGGTCCGGTTTCCCGGTCCAACCACCGATTGAGGACAAACCGGCCGGTCGAACCGCTCCAAAACAAATCGATACGAACCGGACCGGCCACCTATCCGATTCCGGTCGGACCGGTTGGAGCGGTCCGGTCCGATCTGGTCTCAACAACAAAACTGCTAGTAGTAGTTAAATGTTACATCATTAAAAAAAACCTATGAGTGGTCTGTTATTGTGAACAATGTGGTTGGTAATTGCTGATTATTATTATTAGTTTAAATTGAAGATCAATTACCACGAATGATCAGATTGCCATTAATGTTTAGTATCACATTATTATTGGTTTATTAGTTCTTTTTTAATTTTAATGTTCAGATTCCCAAGATTTTTCATCAAACAAGCAAATTTGAAGCAATTTACCACTAAAGATTGAAGCCATCAAATTATTCATGCGTACAGCTTCATCTTCCACTAAAGATCGAACAATTAATGACATTTAGCACTTTGTAAACGAATGAACATCTGCTGATTAAGTTTAACTACACAAATGGGACCTGAAGTTCTTGGTTCACTTTTGCATCAATGCTCAAGAACAAGATCATTTCGACGAGGATTTTCCCTCCATTCCATTGCAATCAAGATGGGTTTCGAATCTAACTTTATTATATCGAATCATATTCTCAACATGTATGCAAAGTGTGGGAAAATCGACTTTGCACGCCAAGTGTTCGATGAAATGTCTGAAAGAAATCTTGTAAGTTGGTCAGCTATGATCTCTGGTTATGATCAAGCTGGGAGACCCTTAAAGGCAGTTGATTTGTTCTCAAGAATGAATCTTCAGCAGGCGAATGAGTTTGTGTTTGCTAGTGTTATTAGTGCTTGTGCTAGTCTGTTAGCGGTTAGTGTAGGTAAACAAGTTCACGCGCAGTCGGTGATTGTTGGGTATGCAGGTGTTTCTTTTGTTTCTAACTCGCTAATCTCGATGTACATGAAATGTGGGCGGTCTAGTGATGCATTGTCGGTTTTTAGGGGCAGTTGTGAACGGAATATTGTTGCGTATAATGCTATGATTACGGGGTTGGTTGAAAACAAAGATGTTCAGAGAGCGTATGAGATGTTTAGACTTATGTGTCAAAACGGTCTTGCTCCAAATCGTTTTAGTTTAGTGGCGCTTTTGGGGAATTGTACCACTGCAAGTGATCTCTGGGTTGGGATGGAATTGCATTGTCAGGCTGTGAAACTGAATCTTGATTCCATAGCTTTTGTTGGAAATGTGCTAATTACAATGTATTCGAAGTTTGATATGATAGAAGAAGCTGAGAAGATTTTCTGGTCGATTGAAGAAAAAGATATGATATCATGGAATACGTTCATTGCTGTCTGTGGTCATGCTCTTGATCATGCCAAAGGTTTGAGTGTATTTGGTGAGATGATAAGAACTCATAGTTTGACTCCTGATGATTTCACATACACCAGTGCACTAGCTGCGTGTTCGGGCCTTGCTTCATCCATTTTTGGCAGACAAATACATGCGAGTTTAATCAGAACAAGGTCACAGTATGATACAGGTGTTGCTAATGCACTTGTGAACATGTACGCAAAATGTGGTTCAATAAAACATGCGGTGACTACTTTTAACCAAATGGGATTTCGTAATCTTGTTTCATGGAATACCCTCATGGCTGGATTTGCAAATCATGGACATTGGGAACAAGCACTTGAATTATTTGATCAAATGAAGAAATTAGAAATTAAACCTGATTCTGTCACATTTATTGCACTTTTATCAGCTTTGAATCACACAGGACTTGTGGATGAGGGTAAATTTTACTTCAATGCAATGCAAGAAACTTATGGCATTGCTCCAAATGTTGACCATGTATCTTGCATGGTTGACTTATTAGGCCGGGCTCGAAGAGTAAAAGAGGCTGAAGAGTACATGGAAAGGTATTCTTTTGAACAAGATCCTGTTGTTCTTGGGTGCTTACTGTCTGCTTGTCGAGTGCACGGTGATCTTGTTGTTGGCAAACGCACTGCTGAGCGTTTCTTGAAGATACACAAAGTTTCTACTTCACCTTACGTGTTATTATCAAATCTTTATGCTTCAGAGAGCATGTGGGATGGTGTAGCCGAGGCAAGAAAACAGTTAAAAGATAGTTTAATGAGGAAGGAACCAGGACATAGTTTGATTGAACTTAAAGGGACTGTGGAGAAGTTTACTGTTGGCAGAATTTCTCATTCTAGAATTGAAGAGATTGTGGGTATGCTTAGGATTTTGAGTTTTCCAGAAGACGAGTTTTCTTGGTGTCACTAATGGTTTATCGATACTAAGGTGTATGATTTTGTCATATATCTCATTGCTATTTTGAGTGATAGCCAAAACAGGGCGGCTTTATTAATCGTTTTTGAGTCAACATTCTTTTCTTCTTTTCCCCATTAGAGGCTTCACTGGAATGTGCTTTTAAGAATGAATCACGGGTTAATGTTGACTTCTCTAATTAAGGCATGTTCATGATGATAAGACTGATGGTTCAATCATACCATTGTTGCTTCCTCAAGATTTAAGGCAAGCATGTCAAATTACTAATATGCACCAGGTATCGTGCCACGACTTCCCTAATTACTTAGAGCACTTTATTCCTTTTTTCTGCAGGTTTCAAGATTCACATGAGAATTGACAGGATATTTTGTTTAAACTGTGATCAATGCCCAGGAATCCCCATGACTTCCCTAATGACTTCGTTTCATTGGCTTGTTTTTAGGTATGTTTATTGTTTTTTAATTTCACGCGTCTTTTTTTTCAAGATTTTAGCAAATGGGTTTCATTCTTTTTGGTTAATTTTGTAAATGGCTGGTGAGGGTTTTGGTACTTTTAGTTATTTTAGGAATAATTTGTCATTATCAGGTCTGGAGTTGATGTTGAGAAATTCAAAAAACTGACAGATTTCATCATTTCTGCCACCATGATCAAACACAAGAAGAGTAGGTTGAGCTTATCACCCATGGCAGCAGTTGCGTTCACCTGTCATTCTTCAATCTTCATCTCCCATATTCTACCAAGAGGTCTGAATTCACGTCTTCTTTTGACTCGCATATTTCTTATAGACTTTATGAACTTCTGTAATTAACAGACGGGGTGTTAGTGGGAGTAGCCTCTTTACGTCCTGAAATAGAGAAAAGGTTTGTCCTAACATATTTCTTATACCCTCTCTATCTTACACTACTCGACCCTACCTATAGCTTGCTATGAGTGAGATTTTAGGGTGCGTTTGTTTGCTTGTTTATAAACTGATGCAATTGGATTTAACCAATCTTTAATTTCTTGTTATTTTCTGCAACTTCTTTGAATGAAATTGGGTTTTTATCATTAAAATCTAACTTTATCATCATGAAACTACAGGTTCTAACTGCTGCCAAAGCAAAATTTACACAAGAAGTATCTTTCCAGCTTAAAGGCAAAGATATATCCCTAAATCGGTTGGTTTGTTGTCCTTGACAGGCTGCTTCGTTCCTTACACATTAGGCTGGCGATCATGGCATCCGAGAAACTGTTGATATTGCAGCCTCACAAATGGGCGGGCTTTAAGGAGATATCAAGGCATTATGATGTCTTTCACGAGGTATGAGGGGTTCATAAACCCCTCTGAAGAACCTGAAATCTTGAAATCTTTTGTGGTAAAGTTGCAAGTATTGAGACTTGAATCGTCTCGGAAATGTCTGGGACATAATAATTGTTTGACAGTTCGTTAATAACAAAAACACATGGAGTATATTTCGATTTGAGTTTTTAGTATTCAACATTAACAAGGTGATGTTGTAGCTGTTAGCTGGTTTTAACCGTGTAATATGTAGGTATGAACATTCAACAGTTGAAATAGTAATGGTGTTCTATTGCAGTCTAATTCATTAGTGTTGTTTGTTACCTTTGCTTTTAACTGTTGTCATAATAAATGGTGATTTATATAAGAAGACAGTATGTATTTTGATTAAAAAAATGTAGATAATGCAAATGTTGTAAGAAAATGATACCAGAATTATTATTGTATCATCAGTTATATTAGTTATATTAAATTTAATTTGGAAAGTAGAATAAAGAATAGTAGAAGAGTAGGTCTACAACACATTATATCTTTCATAGAAAATTAATTTTTTATAGCAAATAGAAATGGGAAAAAGGACTAAATGTACCTATTTTGTAGCGACTGTTATGCCTTAATTTTCATGAAAATTTCAGATCAGATCCTTAATTATAGTTTTGAAAATTTACAAACGTTGGTTGGATCAACATTTTTTTGTTAATTTTAAAATCATTAGTTAGATGGTTTTAACCATTTTTTGTTAAGTTTAAAATCATTAGTTTGTATTAAACATTTTAAAAATGACAAATATAGTTTATAAATACTATCCATATATAAATACAAGAACAAGATAATTATAAATTGTTGGTTTGGTTTTCATGACTAAGTTCGAAGATCTAAACCTGAACTAAATCATTAAAACTTAGATTTTAAAACCGTAATTTTTTTCCTTAGAGAACATTACCCTCTTACTAAATTAGTAAATTCTATACATGATTTCTATAACCTACTTTTTTTTGAACGGTGACTTTCATTTTTGAGTGGCGGTCGTATCTCCGACAAGTCAGAGACCCATCACCCCTCAATGTCTGATCACTACGTTGTCTGAACCGGGCCCGCGGGTTCAGAGGAGGGGCTTGGCGTTCATCGGGAAACCATGGAGCCTAGTGCAACTTGACAATAGTTGCATTGCTACACGATCTGAAACCCGCTAGCGTAACACTCCGGGACTAAAACCCGAGTTGGCTTGACTATAACCTACTTTTTAAAAATCTACAAATATGACATGTAGAAAGTAACTACAATATGACATGAACGATAGCTTTTGTCTATGGAAGTAATTTAGTGACATGATGCTCATTTTCAGTTTCGGTTAATAATTTTTCATTGATAATCTTTTGAATTTTTGACGTAGTGATACACCTCATATATATTTTCTATTAAATTATTATGTGTTTAAATCTCATAAAACAAATAACATCTACATTTTAGCAGTACATTTTAATTACATCTACATATTTTTATGTCCTCACAATCAAGAAAAAACAAAATTATAAAAAACATGAATTACGTATACAAAATTGTAGGTATAGAACTGAAGTTGTCGAGTTCGAGTCTCACTCTGGGTAAAAATACTCAGAGTTTGACATGATGCTTTTCCAGTTATGTGTTTTCTTCTGAGAGGGGTTAGAGGTGCAGTTCTAGCTGGAAAACGGATATGTGGACCCGATTAAAATAACATATATCATCCGAATCAGGGTGATACATTTACTGTTAAATTTTTTTTTTAAAATCTGTTACAAAATAATATTCCCTAAATTAAAAGTTTTTTTTAAATTCAATGTATCCTCTGCCTGCATTTTGATTCTTTAATAGTTAAAAGCTTTTTTGGTCCCTTGTTTTATTTCATTTTTTGTTATTTCAGATCTTATATTTTAATTTTTGTGGTTTTAGTCATCGTGTTTCAAAAAAATCACCGAAACAGTCATTCCATCTAAATCACTAGATAACGTCAGTTACCACCAGAGGTAAAACCATCATTTACTTTATTAAATTGCTATATTCATCCTTGGTTTTATATCATTTTTATCATTTCAGTTCTTATGATCAAATACGCTTATAATGTTACGATATGTTTTTGTTTTTGAAGATGTCAGTGTTTTAGCTATTTATTAAAGTTAATATTATTGTAAATAAACTTATTTGATTTAATAATATAATCCGGTGTAAATAAAGTTTCTTATTATTTAATATCTATTTTATCCACGACATCACGCGGGTGTCAACTTACTAGTTAATAACAAAAAGAACTTTATTCATAGTACTCGACTGGCCTTTTTTTGTCAACTTCTCCTTCTATACTACTTTATATAATCTTAATAATCATACTTGAGGAATCATCGTAGTCTTTTGCCATTAGCAATTCATGCACTTGATAAGTGTTTTGACGAATTATTAATGAAAATGAAATGAGAAAAGACAAAGGCACAACGCGGGAAAAGAAGAAAAGAAAAAGAAGACACATGCGTGGACGCACGACAAAACAACGTAAGAACAAAAAAGAAACATATCAGTGCACATGACGTATGAAACCAATCTTGAAAACGAGTTAGACGATAGAGAAATTGAAAACTTAACCAACAAACTAGACAAACAACTTGCTATTAAACCTAACTATATAATTATCATTAATGATGTTGAATAAGAAGAAAAGATCGTGCCGAAGAAAAAGAAAGGATGAACGTGAATGTGATTGATCGCGAGTATTGAAATAACAAAAATGATATAAAACTAGGGAAGAAAATAACAATTTAATAAAGGAAATGACAGTTTTCACCCCTGACGGTAACAAACATTATCTAGGAATTGAACGGAATGATTGTTTCGGTGATTTTTTTTCGTTTTCTGAAATAAGGGTATTGAAATCGTAAAAACTAAAATATCAAGTAATTAAATGATAAAAACTATATATAAAAAGTAGGGAAAAAACATTTAACTCATTCTTAAATGATATTATTACAAAGCATCTGTGATCTTCCGGTTGAAGATCTTTGTAATTCTTGCGGATTTAACGAATCTAATTGTTCAATAATCACACACACTTTCCTGTTTCACTCGTTAAATTTAAGCTATAATCAAAGCAACACAAATGGGCGACGGTGATCATCTACACGAAGAACACTTCGATGTCCTCACTAAAGATGGCCTCAAAACTGGTATCTCAAAACCCAGGTCAAATTTCTTGCTAAAATTTATCATTTTTAATTCATCTTACATTTTTGATTTCTTGATTTTGAAAGTAAACTAAACCCATGTCAGTTATAGCTTTACATATGATTTAGGGTTATTCTACAACTTCAATAAGATCTATAAAGATTTCCCATGAAAGATAATTTGGTTGAATTATCAAAAAGAATGCATATCAGTGAGTTATGTGAAGTTTGGTTTGGTAGGTTTAGCAGTTCTTGAATAGTTCATAATCTGTTTGATATAAAAAATATGAAGTTTCATGGGATATTTGTGTTGATCAAGAAAGTAAAATATATGGACCCTTTTGGTTCTCAAAGTCAGAATGGATTTCAATTTCTTGTATTTCAAGTAGTTCTTATAAGTTTTGAGATTGAAAATGAGTTCATTTGAGTTTGGTAGTCAAAATGGGCTATACATGATGTCTTGAGGTGATGTTTTTATATTTGTTTTATGCAGAAGTGCTGTTCATAGAGACGGTGATTATCATCGAGCTGTTCACGTTTGGATATTTACTGAAAGTACGCGACAACTGCTTCTCCAAAAACGTGCTGATTGCAAGGATTCATGGCCTGGATTATGGGATATATCTAGTGCAGGTCATGTATCTGCTGGAGATACATCCCTTATCACTGCTAGGTAGATTATCAGACCCTATTGGAACGCCTCTTTGATGAGTCTTTGAACTTTATGTATAGGGGTTTATGATTAAGTAGTTAAATAAATTATCTTTATGTTCTTCTAATGGTTGTAGGAGAGAGCTTCAAGAAGAGCTTGGTGTAACCCTCCCCAATGATGCCTTTGAATTACTATTTGTTTTCCTGCAGGAAAGGTAGATCTTCTATACGACTAGCGTGTAATTCTAATTTGTGGAACTTAGATTATAACAAAGTTTACATATACAAACAAACAAACAGACGTACCCAGTATTATTAGTATATTGTCATATTCATAGAAATGATTTGTGTGATATTTGTATTTATTGTAAATACCACACTTATAGTGGGTTGCCAAAAATATAGGATCCTCTTGTATTATTTATTGTAAACCTTTGGAGAAATCTAGGGCAAGCAAGAGTTTACCAAACCAACATGGTATCAGCCTAGAAACTCGATCCTCCCTTTCTCTTTTTTTTCCTTTACGCAGGCAGCCATATCCCCCTTCTGATCCTTTCTTTTTTTCCTTTTTTTTTCCTCATGGATCCTAAAAATTACCCAGCCATAACTGTCAACAATATCAAGAATTTCATCCCCATTACCTTAGAAGTTGAAACCAGCCAATATGCTTCTTGGGCTGAACTTTTCAAAATCCACTGTCGCGCCTTTGAAGTCCTATCCCCTCCTCTACTATTCATAAGTTTACATATACAAACAAACAAACAGACGTACCCAGTATGTTTCACGCATAGTATGTTCTAGTAATGTGATTGTTGGTTTTATAGGATCTCAAGATGTTTTTTTAATGTTACTTTATCAAATTAAAGAAATTTCACTTTCCATGTTAAGGGTCTAGCCTCTTTAGGAAAGGAAGTGTTATTATTATCGTGAATACTTTGCATTTGGTTGTAGTGTTACTAATGGCGGAAAGTTCATCGATAATGAATTAGATGATGTTTATCTTGTGACCACACTAGACCCAATTCCCTTGGAAGCTTTTACTCTTCAGGTAATGATTTATCCAATCATTGTTTACTTTCAGGAAAATATACCGAAGGAGCAACTCAAAAAGGGTTGACTAATTTGACTAGTTGTTTTCTTTCTTTGCAGGAATCTGAAGTTTCAGCTGTTAAATATATCTCAGTTGAGGATTACAAGCACTTACTTGCTAAAGGAGATCCTCATTATGCACCCTATGATGTGGATGGACCATACGGTCAACTATTTGACATAATTACCAAAAGGTACATCTTTGGCCATCATAAGCCCATTTTTAGTAAATTGTGAAGCAGTTCAAATGATGAAACTGCATTTTATATTTCCATATGCAGCTTATTGTTTATTTAAAACTCCTGATAGGTATCAAAACAACACGGAAGCACGAAATCAACTTCTGCAAAAGAAGCTTAATCGTTATGCTCCTATCTCGCTCACCGCAGAGGTTGTTTGCTATCCTTTACCTCAATCTAATAATTTGTAATCACTTGTATTCTTTAAGAAAATATTATTTCCCTTACTAAAGGCCTATGCCTATCCATATGTTATAAATATTATGTAGTCATGTAAGCTGTAATTTAAGTAGGAATTTAATCAAATTTTTCAATAACAGTTGACAGGCATCACTGAGAAGGACAAAGAAGTTCTGGTTTTATTAATTCAAGCTGCAAGAATAATGGATGATATTTTTTACCAGCAGGTTTTTCAATCGACTTTAAAAAATTTCTGGATGAATATTGATTTATTTAGTAATGAGCTCTGCAATATATTCTCCTAAGTTTATGGTTAAGGCTTTGATGGAATATATTCTTCTTATTTTTGTTCTTTTTTATCAGGTTTGGTGCAGCAATTCATCTTTAAGAGAATGGTTGAAGGGACAAGATCAATTATCTGAGTTGGACACGTTAAAATGGAAGTATTATTCAATAAATAAGAGTCCATGGTAAGATCCTGCTCCTAAAATCACTTTAGTGTCGCTCCTATAGGATCTTCTCATTAGTGTACTGGTTTGTAAGATGTTAGAATTAAAAACTAAAACTTGCTCATATAATTAAAAAAAAAAATTCTTTCACAGGTCTTGTTTGGATGAAAATGAACCATTTTTGACAACCGCAGACTCTGCTGTGAAACTGCTACCAGAAGCAACAAAACCAGTTGCTAACTGGAAAGGTCTTGAATATAAAGCTGCATTTCCCATTTTGAAACCACCTGGTGCCAATTTCTACCCTTCAGATATGGACAAAATGGTTTGTGGTTTTTATGTTCATATATGTGCCACACCTCTTTATTATTCTACAATTTATATTCACTCAAATTGTATTTGTGGCGAGTGTCGTTCTTTTATTCTTAAGATTATATGTGCGAGTTTCAACCAATTAACTTATGAAAGGGTCTATTTAATTATTTAATCTCAAATGGGTCAATTGGGTTCGGTAAGAAAACTTAGCTGGAAAGGCCACGTCAAATAGGTCAACTGGTTTAAAGTCACCCCAAGTGTATTTTGATGCATAAAATCTCCTAAATCGCTTTTTTCAAAGATTTAGTATACTATTGCAATAACTTTTTTATGTGTTAGTTGCGTAGAATATTAAGTTAATTTAAATTATTTTACCGGTTACAATAACATACTAACATGCTATAAAAATTATCAGTATTATTCATATTCTAATGATGGTAACTTTTTTAACAATCTAGCAATGTACTTTCATACATTTTATCAGTAATAGCAACAATTTTTTAACTCATGTTACTATGATTGGTTAGAAAATGCAAGTACGTTAACGTTACTAATATGGGTAATTTTCTTGCTATGTTACTATGTTAAGCAATTATATTTTTATCGAAAATTGGACAAAAGAAACGTTTTTTGGGGTCAATCCGAAGTGGACGAAAAGTGACCTGTTTCATTTTTGAAGCGATTTTGGCCGGTTACACAACCTCCCATCTTGCCATTTCTAGTCAAGACTAACCATATTTTCTTTATTGTGATAGGAATTTGAATCATGGACAAAGCAGCTTTCAAAGAATGAAAAGCAAGATGCAACGGGCTTTTTTAGTGTTATAAGAAGGCATAACGACTCAAATTCTAATAATTCTAGTGATCTCTATATTGTCCCTTACTCTGAAGAATATTCCTTATTTCTTGAAAAAGCTGCTGAGCTATTGCATAAAGCAGGGGATTTGACCAGCTCACTTAGGTATAGAGTTCATTGAATCGTTTTTGCTCCTGATTTATATGGAAAAAGCTTCATTAAACTCATTTGATTGATTCTTTAGTCTGAAGAAACTGTTACATAGCAAGGCTGATGCTTTCCTCTCAAATGATTATTATGACTCTGATATAGCCTGGATGGAATTGGTTAGTGCACAATTCACTCCATCACACATCACCATTTTTCCAATTTTGTATGTTCCGAATGAAGTTTCATCTTACACAAACTAGAAAAATAGTCTTTGACTAGTGATGGTAGCCTTTGAAATCCTTGTGTGATCACTCAAGAAGACCACAAATAGTAATTGACTAATTGTCCCTAAGCCTAGTTTGTTGGTATAATTGATATAGGGATAATTCAGGAAGATAGCATAAATATAGAAAATGTTATTTATTTATTTTTTTGTTTTTGTTAAATATAGTTCTCATTATATGCATCTTTGATCTTCCTAAGGACTCTAAGTTGGATGTTACTATTGGACCATATGAGACTTATGAAGATGTTCTATTTGGATACAAGGTATTCTTATCTTGCATCTTTGCTTATAAGTTATTTAAAGTTTTTTTTTGTTTTTCATTTACTGTATAATGCTTTAAGTTGGATATGAATTACTATGGTTTTACCTTAGGCGACATTTGAGGCATTTATTGGGATTCGGGATGATAAAGCAACTGCTCAAGTTAAACTCTTTGGGGATCACTTGCAGGTATAATTTTAGATCTATTCATGATCAAATTTAGTCTACTTTCAACATTATTAGTTATGAATGTGTTTATCTAACCAATAAGAGTATGTAGGTTTTGGAACAAAATCTTCCAATGGACGCCATGTATAAATCAGCAGATGTGATAGCTGCACCTATTCGAGTCATCCAACTTGCTTATAATTCAGGGGTGAGTACATATAAATTTTCAAATTTTGACTCAGCCCCTTATTTAACATAAGTATACGTTACACTGTTTAATAGTGACAAAATATGGAAATCTTATGGCCAAGGCACAGAATAATTTTGATCATTTATAATGTTGAAAATGGTAAAATAAGTATTTAGCTTAAAGGTTTTGCCATATGGGACACCCCAAACTAGAAATTCTTGTAAACTATTGTGCATCTAAGACTTTTGAAAAAAAATTAGTATTAAAATTTATGAGATTTCTGTCATGTTAATGAAGGATGTGAAAGGACCTCAAACTGCTGCCTTCAATCTTCCAAATGATGAGCGTATTGTAAAAGATCGTGGTTCATCAATGGTCATGCTAAAGAATGTTTCCGAGGCAAAGTAAAGTTATCGATCCATAATTATATTCATACTCATATGATATATCTAAATTCATACAGGGGTTTGGATTTGTTTCTAGTACTAATGATCTCTGATAACCAATATTTTTTCTTCCTAAGCAGGTTCAAGCTAATTCTTCAGCCTATAGCTGGCTTGTGTATTATAAAAGAGCAGCAGGGACTTGTTGATTTTGATTCCTTTTTCACTCACACAATTTGCCATGAGTGCTGCCATGGGATTGGACCACATACAATTACACTGCCAAGTGGTCAAAAGTCTACTGTGAGATTGGTCAGTTTCTCTATAGTTTTTTACAGTTATTATGTAGGCATTTTTTAGCAGCTTCTATAATTTTTTGGATATCATTTTGGATGATGTATTGATTTGGTCCCTCATTATGAAACAGGAGCTACAAGAACTTCACTCGGCTCTTGAAGAAGCTAAAGCTGACATTGTTGGCCTTTGGGCCCTTAATTTTCTTATTGCTAAGGTTAGTAAGGGCATAGTATATATTCAGTTTAATTTTAAATTGAAAGTTTTCATGAATTCTCCACTTAATAAGACTAGCTTGTTCTGTAATCAACATCCCCAGTTTTGTCATTGTGGTCTGCAATCCCCGTTCTGTAGCGCTCATTGTGGTAAAGAGGCTCCTTAAGGGGCTGGGAGTAATCACAGATGACATGACAAGACTTTACTATGATAACCAGTCAGCTATTCATATAGTCAAGAACCAAGTATTTCATGATAGGACTAAGCACGTTGAAATTGATTGTCACCTCGTAAGAGAACATGAACAAATTCCCTATCAATCCGACAATTACAAATTAAAACCGAGTACCAACTTACATACATTCTCTCACAGCCATTACAGAAAGAACATTGATAACAATTTCATTTGTTACAAGTTGGAATGACTAACATCTTTGCTCCAACTTGAGGAGTGTTAGAAATATTTTGACCACAGGGTTTTGAGGTCCATGCCTCAAAACATTGATGCCGAGAAATATATTCAACAGTATTTTCACTAGATGTCTTTACCTACTGTGTGTATATATATGTATTATGATGTTTGTAAAGTATGCATGCGATCATTATCAATGGTCTTTTTTGTAAATGTAAACATACGCTTCAGCCAACTAATTTTTTGACTCTGTACATTTGGTTGACTGCCAACAGTAATATTCATCAACAAGATTGATTGACTATTTCTTTTTGGTTGACCAGGATTTACTTCCAAAGAGCCTTGTTAAGTCAATTTATGTTTCTTTCCTTGCTGGCTGTTTTCGCTCAGTACGCTTTGGGTTAGAGGAAGCTCATGGGTAATTCAGCTAATCAACATGTTTTAACTTTTGTACTGTTATTAGTTTTATTTATCAATATTATTATACCTCATGCTATTTTAATCTTTTTAGTAATTTCTTTTTGTTCGTGTCCATCAGCAAAGGACAAGCACTGCAGTTTAACTGGTTATTTGAGAAAGAGGCCTTTGTTTTACATCCTGACCAAACGTTTTCTGTTGACTTTGATAAGGTATACCTCCCCAAATAATATTATGTTTTATACAAATCAGGTTCAGATAATTGGCTTCATGTAGTTTTTTGCATCGAATTAAACTCATAATGAGAAAATAACATACTCAATGGTTTCACTTCTCCTTGACACATCTTTAAATTTGTAATGGATTAAAGGGTCGGTGGCTGAAAAAGGAAACAGGTCAAATGGGTTGAAAGTACCTGAAAGTCTGTTTTTAAACATGATACCACTTCCTAGGTTATTCAAAGGTTCAGATTATTATCTTAATTATATTTTTTTGTGATCATAATAAGTTCATATAATATATAAAAAATGGACAAAATATTACTAGCAGGTTATTCGACCCCGCACATTCTGATATGTACTAATAGAATGACCAATTACCCAATCTATTTGACACACCCTTTTTGCCACCTCTAATGAAAGTATCTCTTATTTCTTGCAAATATTTGTTTTACCTTAGGTCTATTTGGTTCCTAATGTAACAAATAAATAATTTCGATATTTTGATTTGCATTTTTCATATGTTTTAATAGATTGAAGGTGCAGTTGAGAGCTTAAGTAGGGAAATACTCACGATACAGGCCAAAGGTGACAAAGATGCAGCACAAAAGTTTCTTGAACAGTATGGTAAAATGACACAACCTTTGAATATTGCTTTGGAAAAACTAGCAAAGGTTCAGGTAAATTCAATTGTTATCAGTTCTCATAGTTACAGTTTTTCTGATTTTTAATCTTATGTTATTTCAGTAGCTTTAATTCATCATCAGTTAGAGGAGGCAATTTTGACCCATTACTTATATACGGACGAAATAAGAAATTTGCTTAAAACCAAACTTGTTAAATGATTCAGACGGGTTGAAAGTGTTTTTTTAAACATCCCAAATCATTTTATACAAATATCAGATTATTACTGGAATATTATATATAATCATACGTGATCTTTTAACTTATGTAAATAAAAATTTAAACAATTTGGACATAGGTTTGTTTCTGTTCATCAAACCCGACATGTTTCGACCCATGCGAAAAATCCAGAACCGTGATATTATATGTATTTTACAGCATGTTTCCAAAAAAGTAACTAATTACAGTTTCTATGGACCATTCCAAAATACAAAAAAACGCAATTCTATGATGGCGGTATTAATATAAAGAAATTGTAATTTTATGTCTGGAATTGCTGTTTATATATCTATATCTTCATTTGATGGATGCTTTCTTGCATTTTTGCAGGTCCCAGTTGATATTACACCAGATTTTCCAATTGTTACCAACTTACTGAACAAAAATTAACCACCACCTTTGTACTCTATCATCATTTTGGATCTGCCAGTGGCTTATCATTTGGTTGTTATATTTCACACTTTTTAAGCTATACAGGCTTGTTAGATAAATGATGAGTACAAAGATTGTACAAGAAATACGATCTATTTATGACCAATCAACTCTCATGTTACAAGTGTTACTATACTACAAAGTCAATGCAAACCAACATCAACCAGACTGTAACCGGCGGGCTTCTTTAACCTAACATCTTGCACAAAGTTTCTCAGCTTAACTGCATCACTCCAACTTCCAGCAGCAACATATGTATTCGCTAAAGAAACATAGTACCCAACATTTTTAGGTTCCAAACCAAAAAGAATCTCTCCCACTTTCTTCCCCATTTCAACATCTCCATGATAATTACATGAACTCAGCATTGCCCCCCAAACACCATGATCTGGTTTCACCACCGTTTTCTCTATGAACTCATAAGCCTCATTTAACCTCCCAGATCGACCCAACATATCAACCACACAAACATGGTGCTCTGTAGCAGGCTCCACGCCATATTCATCAGACATACAATTGTAATATCTTAAACCTTCATTGACAAAGCCCGAATGAGCGCAAGCTGATAATAAGTTGATAAAAGTGGTTTTGGTTGGTTTTTCATCATATTTTTTCATCTCGTTGAATAAAGCCATGGCTTTTTGACCTTTACTGTGAAACCCGTATGCAGAAATCATTGAATTCCAGCTTGCAATATTCTTTTTTGGTGAAGAATTGAATATGTGGATAGATATGTCCAATCTTCCACAGTTGCTGTACATGTCGATAAGAGCAGCGACTATGAAACAATTATTGTGAAAATAGGATCTTAGAATATGTCCATGAATCTGTTTTCCATGCCTAATTGATCCAAGTTGTGTACATGCTGACAGAACTGTGGAATTTGTGATCTCATCTGGTTCAAAATCAAGATTTTGGTATAATTGTAGTGCGGTTTTTGCTTTCTTGTTTTGAGAAAGGGCAGAAATGATGCAATTCCATGAACAAAGATTGCGGTTTGTACACAAGTCAAACACCAACATTGCAGAGTCAACATCCCCAAATCTGCCATACATTGTAATTAACGCATTCATCACCCGAACATCTTCATTGATTAATGTTTTATGAGCAAACCCATGAACCAGTTGCCCATGAAACACCAAATTAAGATTTCCACAAGCTGATATGACATTTACCAGTGTAACAAAATCATGTTTTACATCTGATTCTTGTCTCATTAACTTGAAAATTTCTAAAGATTCTGAGAAATACCCGTTTTGTGTGCAGCCTGCAATCATGGCATTCCAGCAAGCAGTGTCAGCAACTTTTGAAACACTTAGTAGCAATGCATAAGAAGCTTTCAAATCTCCACAATTAGTGTACATGCAGATTAATGAATTCGCTGAAAGAATATTGTTAAAAAATCCTAATTTCAGTTGCCAGCTATGTACCGATTTGCCAAATTGGAGAAATTTAGGTGAATTGCAGGAAGAAAGAACTGCTAGAATAGTTGATAGAGTGCATTCCAAATGCTGATACATCAGTTTCTTGAATAGAAGTTGAGCAGAAATAGAATTCCCATTTTGCGCGTATCCAGAGATCATTGTATTCCAAGAAACCAAGTCTCTATCTTGTGCAGATGTGAACAAAATCTCAGCTCTCTCCATTTGGTTGCATTTAGAGTACATGTTCATAAGACTATTAATCACTAAAATGCCTAATCCGTTAAATCTTCTCGTAACGAATCCATGAAGGATTTTTCCCTCCATTAACAGCATTGATTCTGCACATAATGACAGCAAAGAAAGTATTGTCACTGCATCTGGTTCAACTGATCTTTCTAATTGCATCTGTCTTAACAGATGAAACACTTCACGAATCATTGCATTTGAAATAAACCCGTTAATCATTGTATTCCAGGAAACCAAATCTTTAACATAAATCCCCCTAAAAACAGTGTAAGAGGCGTCAACATCTCCACATTTAGAGTACAATGAAACAAGAGAATTCAGTACAGATACATGAGTGGTCTCATTGTATCCAAGTTTTATCACTAACCCATGAACAGCTTCACCATTATTCAAATCGAACAAACAAGTTGATGCCGAAATAGCACAAGATAAGCTTACGTTATCAACTTCTGTTCCACAAGAAACCATTGTCTTGAAATACCATAAAGATTTACCAGGCTGATCATTACTTAAACAACCACTTATCATAGAGTTCCATGAAATCTTATCTTTCATTTCTGTTTCAAGAAACATTCTCTCCGACGAGCCCAAGTCACCACCTTTAGCGTATGAATTAATAAGCGCATTACGCAGATCACAATCCAAAACCAAACCTTTCCTTACACCTAAACTATGAACAGCCTGTAAACCTACTAATCTCTCCATAACTCTCGAAACCGCTGAAACAACAATCACAAGAGTTAAAGAATCAAACTCAATTCCCTCCTGCAACATTTGAACAAAAACACTTATTGCATCACTAAACATCCCACTTCCAACTGAACTCGTTATCATCGCATTCCAAACTACCACATCTTTACAACAAATCTCATCAAAAACTGCCACTGATGAAGAATAAGCACCAGCTCGGGAATAAGCCATAACAAGAGACGTCGAAACGGGTAGATGAGCAAGAACACCAGCCTTCAATGCTAAAGCATGAACATTTACAACATTTTGAATGTTGGGTCTCACTTTACAATGCTCAACAAGATCAAGAACATGAAAAAAACCAGTTGGGTGCGAATCTTGTGTTCTCTGAGGCATTTCGTCGAACAGGTGGTGGGACTCATGGAAAAATCTATGGGAAACATGAGAATTGATGATGGATTGTTGGGTACCAAAGGGGATGTGATTGTTACAAGATTTGGGTAAAGAAAATTGAATGATTTTGATGATCGTTTTTGAAGATTCGTGTTGTATGCTTTTACAGACCCGATGAATCATGCGTGGTTCGTTGTTAATGTTTTATAAACAGAAGTTCAGAGTACAGTGATGCAGATCGAATGGAGTTGGATCATATGTTCTTTGAAATTGAAATGCTTACAATTTGTAATTTAAATAGATTGTTTTGTGTAATTTTCGATCGATACAAACAATACCATTTTAGTTTATAAAATTAAAAATTACTAAGCGATTAGATGAATTTTGAAGCTTCAAAAGAATGTATGACTAAAATTAAAATTAAAATTATAGAGTTTTTACCGTTAAAACAACCTCGACATATTAATAACCTACGTAAATTGGCTTTAAACTTTAGATAAATAAATAGGAAACCTAAATTGTGAAATAAATCAAAGTCTCCAAAAAAATTGACACCAAAGGGCTTAGATTTATAAAAAACACTAAACCATTATATAAATCGAAGTTATTCAAAAGTCACACGCGTTGCGGCACGTGAACTCAGACATAGCGAAATGTTAAACACGCATTACACAATACATAATAAAAGCAAATGATTTAATAGAGAGTATATAATATTAAAATATTATATAAAAAACAATGGAAAAAAATTTAGCATGCTACGCATGCGAACTTTATATATAAAAGTAACACGTTTACGCAAATGCAGGCATTAGAGCGAAAATGTTAGTAAAAAACGTTTGTTACATAAATGAATACAATCATAATTTTTTTAGATAATACTTAAAACATACAAAATTTAAAAGCTTTATATATAGTATTCACAATGTTAAACGAATATAATATTTACTATATTAAATATTATATATACAAAATTAAAAGTTAAAACCTTTATATTGGGTCCCACAAATATATATTTGCTTTTGACTTTTGTATCTCATCATATGTTCTGTATAGGCTATCACATGCTAGCATGTCATCTTAAAATATTGTTTACGAAAAGACAAAAAGATACACGCATTTGCTGGTTTGATGGATGTTGAGTTTTTCTTTTAAAGTATACTACAACTTTTAGACTTCGCGTTAAAAAAACTTATGTTGAAACGTTGTCGTAAATAGACTTGTTGAATAAGGTGGTAGACACACAACTATAAAAAAGCTAATGATGAAATATTACCACAACTTGCGAGGTGAACCATGCAAGGGGCGTAAGATCATGTAAGAAACTAATGTTGAAACATTGTCACGAACCCCCAAGTTGAATTTTACATCGAAACATAAATAAAAATAAGCATATAATATTGACATGTTAAAAATTTTATAACAAATTTTAAGTTTTAAAACTTATAAAAGAGAAAAAAACAAAGAAACCGTCATTGTGTCAGAAATACAAATATATAGGTATGAGATATATAAGATATAAAAGAGAGGATAAATTAAAGAGACAAAAAAGAAAACAAAAGCACTTGCTAGTGAACAAAATAAGACTATGCATAAAAGATTGCATATGACGCTTAATTGATATTGAGCTTTTATTCTCCTAATTTGATCCATTCTAAACGTTAGTATTTTTTCCAACCTAATTTCAGTATTAATCCAAAATGAACTTTAACCCGATGCGTTCACAACAACTTTAAGAGATAATTGTTGATTTTGTCGAAACGAATCAAACTAAAAAAAGGTTGCTGCCTTCGCCACAAGTGAATAGGGATAGACAACTACAAGTGAAGAGAACATAAACGAACGAGATGGCATCAAATAGTAGTCATCGCTCGAGGATGAAATTTTTTTTGATACCGCCACACCCGAACGGGATTCTTGTTGGTACGTACCAAATTTTGTTCCCGTCCCACACCATAGTTCAATCACTCGTTCCTCCTTGAGTAATGTATATGGTCATCTTTCCCGTCCTTTAATACTTTTTTAAATAAAAAAATATATATATAAAAACTAAAATGGTTTTATTTGTTATTATTTATCTAAAATCTTATAAACCGCTAATTGATTCTTACCAATATTGCCAAGGGTTTGACAAATATCTTTCATCTCTACTTTTCTAATATTTTAGTATGAATAAATTTTAAAATCCACAAGAATATATGTTTTGATATTTGAGGCGTGTACCCTAAAACAAAAACAATTAAGATATATCTATAAAAGAAAGTAAAAGAATAAAAGAAAAGGAAAAAAAGGTATATTATGAAATTCAATGGACAAATAAAATATGTATATGTATACATATTAAAATGGCTGGTTTAGCATCAACATTCAACCATGTAAAATATGCATACGGTCGTATACATATACTATACGTCCGTATGATATGTGGAATACAACCGTATAATAAAGGGTTGGTTGTGAATAGTCAACCCCGTTTATATATCCATTTGAAAAATATTAAACCAAATATCTAGCAGTTTGGGAACTTTGTTCATTGTTTATTCCTTTCATGTAGTTAATTGTTTAGTTCTTTGTACGCGTAACACGAATGCTACTGTTCCATCGACACAAGGTTTCAAGTGTCGATTTGGTTCATCTAATTGATCATCACAACTACATCTACATGTATGTTATGTTAGATGAACAGACCTTTTGGTCTCCTCATTTGAATCATTTCTAAACAAATATATGCAATAAGTTCACCAGTCCCTCAAGACTTCATTCCGGTTCTACTCTTTTGCATGCTCCAAGTCTTTTTTTGCTCACTGAAGCTTCCAACGACAGCAGATTGTTCGTCAGCAGCAAGGCGATCTGCATAAACGTTATAATATGATACATGATCGAATGCATGCAATATTTTGAATGGTTTCCTGTGATCTGGATCTATGACTATTTGTCCATCTTTAGATGTATCTCCTGTTGCTTCAACCTTAAGAGATTTCACTTGAAAGGTTGGATTTAAAGTTTCTTGATCTGTGGTTAAGATAACTGCACCGAGTATCTCCCCCAAGAATGTATCCTGCAAAATGGTTTGGGTCACTATGGATTGGAGTGACTCGAAACAATTTTTATCCACCAACTCTTGATTGTTAATATCAATAATTAGAGTGTTAAATATGATTAAAAAAACTACATTACTTCAATAGTATAATTTATGTAAAAACATGATATTCAGCGTATTCGACCCATTCCAAATAGACTTCTTTCCTCTTAAGCTGACTTTTTTTTGTTTCTTTTAATTCATCTGCTAGAGAATTTATAATCGTATCAACCCATTCATAAGTGGTCAAATGGCTACGTATGAAAGAACAATTACAAATAATAAGAACAGAAATAGATTAGCTTGCAAATAGTACCATGTGTTGATATCTATGATTTCTTTGCTGCAACTGATACATCCTTGTCAACAAACGTTGGGTGAAACGAGCTTCAGGTGTCTTGTTCTCGAACTCCAACTTTTCTATAAACTTTGAAAACAAACAAACTTTTCGTTGCATGCGAAGAGGGATGAGTGTGACATCAAGCAATGAATCAAACACCACTTTTGCAGCTAAAGGGTCTAGAAACATGTTCATTTCAGCATATTTGTTTGAAGGAACATTGATGACATTTCCCGTGTCATTTTCATTGTAGTCAATATGTCCGCCTAAAATAAATACATCCTGTAATTATATAAATGATCTATAAGTATTCAGGATTCTTTAAGGATATAGTTATGAACTTTACTGAACTCGCGAACCTGAATGATGGAACTAGCATTTGCATCTGCAAGTATTATTTCTGCCAAAGTTGTCAGTGGTCCATTTGTCAAAATAGTAATTTTAGATCCAAGATCATTTGATTTCACTATTGATTTCCAAACTTCTAGTGCTAGTGGTTGTCTAAGTTCAGGGAAATCAGTATTCCTAGGAGCACCAAATGCTACAGAGTTTTCTGCTGTATACCTGCCAAAAAAACCATGATTTCTATGAGAGATGATGGTTTTCAATCTTCAGGTTATGTTTTATTTCTAACATGTCAAATAGGTAAATATAAAAAATTATAACTAAAAAGGAAACGGATCAGAAGCTCCTAAAGTGAATATCATACCCTTATTGGCTTATTGTAATAATATATACTTTGTAGTCATAGTTAACACACAAATAAAACGATTTAAAAGAGCAACATGGCCTGTTTTGGCACGTACCAAAAGATCTAAGTGTTACGCAACCAGCGCGACTCACCCAATTTGCCACCTTACCCATTTAAGTTGGCAAGCTTCTAAACAGAATTAAGAGTACCTTCTTGGACTTCGTGGTAGATCACGAGCATGTCCAAAAAGAGTGTCAGAATCTAATAAGCCACCACTTCCATGAGGGATAGCCTTCAAGTATTTGCAGCTTCCAACACTTGGGAAATTTGGGTCAGACTGGTTTAAACCAAATGAATTTCCTAAACCAACCATAATATCATCACGACCCATCATATGTAACAAATCATAGATTACGTCTATTGTTGCTGCATTCGCCCACCCTGTTGGAGTTACTAGTATTGCCTGGAATAATATCAAAAGAAAAACAAAAGAAAATATTCATCTACAAGTATACACCATAATATACAGATAATTGCATGAAATATGTTGAGGAGAATGAAAACTAAAGATTTTGCTACCTTAAGATTTATAGTTTCCACAGGTACTTTGAGTAGATAAAATAGAGCAAGAAAATCTCCTGCACTCATATCCATGTCAAACACAACCATTTTCCCTAGTTTTTCCCCTTCAAAATCAGGTTTGTAGAGAACTTCTTTGTAATAAGGAAATTGAGATGTAAAATTGAACAGGCCTTTATTTTGCGGTCGGTTTAGCACCTGGTATACGTTTATAAATATCTTAAAAATCATAGTCACATGTGTTTATATGATGTGACAATGTATAGCCACAAGATGACCTATAAAGTGTATTAGAATAATTTGACCATAACAAAAATCTTGATGAAAATAAGGTAAACAAGAAAGACAGCAGACATATAAAAGGAAAAATAAATAAAGGTGACAATGTTGTCCCATTTAGTTATGAACTGTCTTGGCTATATTTTATTTCAAACGGGTCAAACACCAAAAAATAAATTAGCTTTAGAGGGAATAGGGGTCAAATGGCTCAATGACTTACCAAAGTGTTTTTTTATTCATTACAACCCTGTAAATCACTTTCTTTAAGATATCAGATTTTTACTGAAACTAATAACTTTTGAAAGGGCTGATTGCACCAAGATGCAAATACTTTCACCAAACTCATACAAGAAAATACATGTTTTGACCCACTACCCAACCCGCTGAAGTCCTGACCCACCTATTTCTCAACCTCAAAGAAATATGGTTCGAATCAACTTACATCAAGAAAATTGACAAAAAATTCTCTGTCCAGTGAGCTACTGTTGTCACGATTTTTTTTTGCCCTTGTAGCAATCAGTACACGCACTGAATCCGGCCCAGTGACTTTTTCTGTGTAACCATCCTGATTTTATAGTTCAGTATCTAAATAGTTGACAAAAATGTTATAATAATAGGCATAATTATTATATTATTATTTTTGTATTAATTTAAACAGCAATAGGCATAGTTATCAACCATCACCCAAGATTACCACTGTTGTCAACATAGTTAACTTAAATTACCATTATTGTCAATAAAGTTGATTACTTGTATAAAATTATGCATTGATGTGGCAAGGAGTTACCTTACATCTACCTGTCCCATTATTTTGGAGGCAAAATGGATCTCCAATGCCTGTTTGAACATGACCACTATGAACTCCATTCTTCTTTAGGTTGAATTTTGGAACATTATGGTCATCAAATAAATTATTTGAGCCATCAGATATTCCATAAGGTTTATTGGAAGTAATCACAGTGATATCATGTACTTCATTTCAGCGAATTCGTTTTCTCCATTTTTTTTGTGCAAGTTATGCATGATTGAAGTGGAAACACCTGACATAAATGAGTCCCACATAAAACAACTCTGCAAAATTGAATCCAGGCATAAAAAGTTATTATATCGCTATGTAATACATATAAGTTGCTAAACATATACATTTAATAAAAAATTTTGTTGTTCTAAAAGTTGTAATGTTTCCCATAGGGACCTTAAAAGAAATTATCTACAAATTCTGGTGACCAAAAGGTGACTCCTCAAAGGTAGAATGGTCATATTTTGAGAGTTAAGAATCTAACGGCCAGCAATGAGTGTTTCAAGTTTCAGTTTTTTAGACAATGTGTAATTTCAAAAGGTTAAAGATGAAAACCATAATTTCATGCTAACCACAAAGGCAATTCAAGTCCGTTACCTGATAGAACTGATTGTCAGACCAAGTATCACGAACCATCTTTAATGTCTTAAAAACATATTGTGCCTCATACGTGTGTTGATTTCGCTCAAATTCCTCAAAGAAGTTTTGAGTTATGGGAATTGTGTTTGTTGCATCAAGGGGAACAAGTGTAACTGGAATCCCAGAATGAATAACCTGTAAAAGTAAGTATAGCTCATAGCTGTCCATGATCAAGTAGAAAACACACATCCAAACACTCCCCATAATAATAAAGGATTAACACAACAATAACTACTGATGTAAAGACGATAGATATAGTTAGTTACCTGGTATGCAGCAAAAGGGTCACCAAAGAAGTTGAACTCAGCATAAGGATTGCTTTTGAAGCATGTATATAAATTACCATGATTACCACACTGTTGAGGCTGACAAGATGAGCTATCATTATTGGGACAACAACCATTTGGGTTCTTTGATCTCACACCACCACCCATAATATAAATATGCTCAACATTTTTCTTTAAATGTGGATTGGTCATTAGAAATATAGCAATATTTGTGTGTGCTCCTGTAACAAATAGACTAATTGGACCTTCAGATATCTTCTCGATTAGTACTTGCTGCGCTGTAGGTTGTTCGAGAGGCGAGTATCTTCTGCTTCCCTAGCTCATAATCAAAGGTTAACGGATGCATTAACTGTCATGTGAACAGGAAAACATGACAACACAAGCTATGTTCTAGTTTTCAAGAGTGTAAAGTGCAAGTAGAGGTTCACAAATGGGCCTTGGGCCGGAGACCCGTCTAGGCCCAGCCAGAAAAGACCGATTGACCTGGACCCTCAAATCTGGGTTAAGCTAAAAAAAGCCCGATTGGGCGAAATATAGTTCCCTCTCGTTCGAGACTGGTCCTAGGTCTGCTTAAGCCCATCATAAGCCCAGAAGCCAAGTAGTTAGGCCTAATGGCTATTTTTTGTATTTTATTTTGTATAAATCCTAAGATAATTATCTTTAAAACTTGTTTGAAGTATATTATATAAAGTATTTGATTCTTTGTTAATGCTCTATATTAGTTGTTAAATTTAAATAATTTTATATTTAAAACAATTTTTTTTTCATTTTAACTTATTATTTAAAACCACTTGTAAGTTTTATGTTAAAGTTTTTAAATGAACTTACATAAATTTTGCAAAAAATAAAAATAAAAAAGCCTGAAAAAGATAGTGGCCTGGTTAGGACTGATCCTACGTATATTTTTATAAAATAAACGAGCTTTTTCTGACTAGGACCATGTTTTTTCAAGCCCGAGCCTTAATCTTTTCGGCCTGAGCCCAGGCCTAGTAAGGCTCGGGCTTTATGCAACTTTTAAATTGGAGTTTCAACAAAAGCATTCTAATAAACAAATACCTGTGGAAGAAAGCTATTTCGATAGCCAAAGTTTGTATCTTTATACAATCTTCCTCCGGCTCCCACAGGAATGGCTTGTCTATATCGACAAGGTCCAGCTGTACCGCTTTCCTGATTGTGTAAATAAACCAAAACCATATACATTTAGTTAGTTAAAGATTTGTAAGTGACTACAGTGCAGGATCAATGAACAACACAATTAGTTAGATACCTGGTCAATAATAGGAATATATCCACCAACATTTGGTTGTATTGTACCATCTTCAAGTATTCCACCCTCACCACCCACACCAACAGCTATGTCATCCTTCCCCATCATGTAAAGAATATCATATATGTGATGTACTGCATGCCCACTGTTTGACCACTCGTTTGTGTTGATGGTTATTGCCTATACCAACATATAAGTGTCTCAGTCAATGTCTTCATGTTATAAGTCGTAGAGATATTTCTAGTTTAATTTAATAAGATATTTGGTAGAGTAGAACTCACGAAAATGTTTTTTTATTATTTACTAGGTCAACGAATGAGTAACAACTATCACTACGACTTATAACATGAAAATCATAATACAAAATATTGTAACAACTATCACTACGACTTATAACATGAAGACATCAAATAACTATAAATCAATAACACAAACTAATATTTATAAATGATAATTTATGCTCGTTTCCTCCATTTATCTTTTATGATGCAAATTAAATAAACAAGTATTTAAAATAATTTTATTTACTAAACTCACTTTTTATATAAACATCGAAAAAACCAAAATAGTTTTTAGCTACTGAACTCAATTTTTATATAAACATAAATATATGTCATAAGACAAGGCAACTAAAAAGAAAAAAAATATGAAAATTACAAAATTTATGTGATCAAAACATAAAATTACACGTAGCTAACACTTTGAAATTATATAGAATTATAATATTCTGAGCGCGTCTAGTTTTTAGTATTCGCACGGACATCCGAAATTTTGAAGGTGACTTGGTCACCTTGGGTTTGGGAACTTTTGGCTTCCGATTCGGGTTAGATTCCGGTGTTGGGTTTCAGTGTGTGGTTGAGAATTCAGGTTCATGTCTTTTACGACAAAGGTGAGAGGTTCAATAAGGGGATGATAAGGTTTTAACAAATTTTCGGTTTTATGCAAATTCTATTTGTTTGTCTTATTATTTAAAAAAGATTCTTTTTGTCTTTTTATTTTGGTTGTCACGTCAATAAAAGAACACTTATTCCTCACATCATTAGATTTAATGTCATCAAGCAAAAAAAAAAAGTTACAAACTATTATCCTAATATTTATATATCGATGTACACATAAACACTAAAAGAAGTTTAGTTTTTTTAATAGCTCCTAATTTACTTTCAAAATTATTAAATGGTATTTAGCTCAATGATATTCTGGTAGGCTAAATGATTTTCGCTCTTAAAGTCAAGAGTTTAAATTTCACAAATAAAACTAAAGCATGTGTGGTTTTCAAAAATGATAAGAAAATAATAACTAAAATTCCTATTTAATGAAATTATGACCAACTTCATTCCAAAAGAAGGTATTCATCACTACTTTATTCATCTTTTCCAAGTCTCGCCCATACCAACTTGCAGTTTTTAGACCACTTTATTGTAAACTTTATGATTGGTCCGAAAGAATGTTTATAACAGAACCAAAATTATACAAAGAATTAGAATAATGTAAATATGTTTAGCGACTATCAATCTATATTTAGTTTGAGGGACAATAAAATAAATATATATCCAATCCTATAAACATATGTGTAAAATCAATCCCAATTCATATGATCCGAGTCCGAATGGCATATAACATAACGAGCAAATTAGATTGTCATTAAAAATATATAGCAAATTGGATTTTAATAATCCAGATTATGAGCTTATTGGTTGATAATAATCATAACTTTTAGTTTTGTTGTCAATGACGATCCTAATAACATAATTTTATTATTTTACACTTGATTTTCACTAGTTATTTATTCCATTTCATTTTACATCACCTTATTTCATTCACGATTATCATCGTAAGCAAAATTAAAATCAAGTGAAAATCAAATATAAACAAATGAATAATTATATTACCAATACTTGACAACAAAAATAAAAAATTAGTATTATTATTATTCAAACTGATAGTATTGATTATTAACGTATAATAAGTGATATTTTAAATTATTAAAATATAAATTGTCAAAATATATTATTATTTTTAACATAATCAACTAATCAAGTGTATTGTAGTGTAAACTCGTCGTAAAACGCTCAAATTCACCAAAAACTCGTGATGATGAAGTGCAATTACGAATGTATGAATCTCAATCAGTAAAAGAGAAACGAATAATCACCTGCAAATCGAATTCCGATTTGTTGAGCTTGAGGAGGTATAACACCGCAAACAGATCGTCGGAATCGACATCGGTATCCAAAAGAATCCGGCGAGGACGGGCGGCGGAGCTGCCGATTGCGACGGCAGCGATGATTACAACCACCAGTGACCTCCGCCACAGCCACCACATCTCCGATTCTTCGATCACCGGAGAAATTAGTGAAAAAAACGAAGGTTACAGAGAGAGAGAGTGTGTGTGTGTGTGTGAGGGTATGGTGGAGTAGAATCAGTATTCGAATAATGATCACGGGTGGACTCGAATGTCAAATTGGGTTACTCGATAAGCCCCTTAAGTTATTGCATTGGTTAATAGGAACCCTAAATTTGGGTAAGTTTTGTGTGCCGAGAGTCCGAGACTATAGCGAGCAGAGAAGCCCGCGCGTTGTGGCGTGAGTGTGCATAGTGATACGTCTACGAACTTTTCTGCAGCATGGATAATGGTGAGTTGTGTAAAGTCTAAAGACTTTGTTACATGAATTGTCACGATGACATTAATATGATTAAGTATAATAATAGAAGAGGTAAAGGGTGTGTTGGCAAAGCAAGTAACCAATGACAAAATGTTGTTGCAAGCCTTGATACGATTGCGAAGCAACATGGTTAATTATTGAAAGAGAGACGTATCAAGTTGAACACCGGCGGAGCTTCACGGGGGGCTCTTTTTCGTCCGTAGTGTTAAATTTTAGCTCGATAGTGTAAATTTTTGATCTGGTAGTGTAAATTTTTATATAAATATTAAGTTCCTCCCCTCACACGACATAGTTCAAGCTCCGCCATTAAAGTTGAATATGTTGGGTTAAGAAAATTGAAAGGTAAACAAAAACACATAAAAATATTGGTTGTAAATATGATTATTACCAAGCACAAAATTAATATTTTTTACTTGCATGTCGAGGCGTAATTATCTTTGGGGTATGTTATTGAGACACAGGGGGGTTGCTCTTTTTCGTCCGTAGTGTTAAATTTTAGCTCGATAGTGTAAACTTTTGGTCTGGTAGTGTAAATTTTTATATAAATATTGAGTTCCCCCCTTCCACGACATAATTCAAGCTCCGCTATTGAAGTTGAATATGTTGGGTTAAGAAAATTGAAAGATAAACAAAAACACATAAAAATATTGGTTGTAAATATGATTATTACCAAGCACAAAATTAATATTTTTTACTTGCATGTCGAGGCGTAATTATCTTTGGGGTATGTTATTGAGACACAGGGGGGTTGCTCTTTTTCGTCCGTAGTGTTAAATTTTAGCTCGATAGTGTAAACTTTTGGTCTGGTAGTGTAAATTTTTATATAAATATTGAGTTCCCCCCTTCCACGACATAATTCAAGCTCCGCTATTGAAGTTGAATATGTTGGGTTAAGAAAATTGAAAGATAAACAAAAACACATAAAAAT
>BJCM01061958.1:0-22203 GCA_018326385.1 Flaveria bidentis | reverse complement strand
GGACCACCGCCGCCACACCTCCCCCCACCGGCCGGTGGTGCCGCCGGTTCGAACTTCTTCTCCTTTTTGTCGCCGTCGTTCTTCCGGTCACCGGAGTTGTTTTGCCGGTTCAAACCGCCGGGGGTTCCTTGACCCATGATGGATTTATCGTATTTTAGATGAAAATCGAAATGAGAAAAATAGGCTTAATCTAATTACGGAATATTTTTTACCATTCTACAGATGTTAAAAACAAACAGTATTTTTCTTGCAAACTGCAGACGTTTGGTCCACCTCTTCTGCTGCAGATGTCTGCAGATGTGGTCCGCAGACTGCAGACGTTTTCCTGCAGAAAAAACAAACAACACCTAAATCAACATTTGCGGTATTTATAGAGTTTTTGAAAACTTATGTTTCTTTTGTCAAATTAGATTCACATTGCATGAAAGATTAATTACATACGGGCTAATAATGCATACATACAATTTTATATTATTTTATATCTTTTATAACTAAAATTTTGAAACATTTATAAAGACAAACATTCATTTTCTACTAACATAAATAATAGACACATCGAATAAAAAATTAAAAAGATTGTATATTATGATAGTTAAGAATACGAGAATAAATATCAACTCCACTTTGATAAATATTGTCAACTAATAGTCACTTGAAAAGAAAAACTTCATAAACAATAATTTCGAAGAAAAATACTCTTTTTCATTTTCTTTTAAATTTATTGATTTTTGATATACGTGCATTGTTTATTGTATCATTAACTCTTTTATTAATTTCTAGTTCTAGATTTCAGTTTTCTTATAAAAGAGCAATTTTGATTGGTATTTTTATAAATAAACATAATTAATACATAGACTATGGTGTGAATGGAAAATAGCCCAGGGTGTATTTAGAAAAACCCATATGATAATAGTATGAGATTAGTTATAACTTTTTACCGGTTTAAGACGTGCATTTTTACGTGATACATAATAACTACTATATGATACAATCATAAAACATATAACCAAAATAAGCCCATTACCGTTGACCCAAATCGAAACATAATAACTAATATATCATACAATCTATAAAACATATAACCAAAATAGTATTTTGTATTTAGAAACTTAAAAATTATAAAAAAATATATAATTGTTAGAAGATTGATTAAGTATTTGATATCTTAAATTAGTTTTGGGTATGCGTTTAAAATCTATCGAATAACAAGAATATTAACATATCCTATGTAGCCACGTAAAGTCATAAATGAACGTACTTGATATTTGTGAAAAACCTACAAACTTGTGTGTAAAAAGTAACAAACATATAATTGGTATGATAGATATTTTACAATTTTTTATATGAGTACACTAAAAGTTATCTATTAACACATATTATAAATAACCACTAATCATTTGGTTGATTAGTAGTATCATGATTTCTTTTAGAGGAGGTTGTGAATTCGAGTCCTACCAAAGGCAAAATGCTGTTGGTGGCGGGGAGCATTCAGGTGGCGGGTTTTCCCCGAAATTGATGGTTGGTGTGTATGGACTCCATGACGTTGTTTGTGCTTGCGAATGCATGGGATGTTTTTTCGTCGTTGGGGTACCTCAGATAGTCGGACTTTATTAATTGTCTGTTAATAAAACACATATCATAAATAGTTTACTAATTGGTTAAAACTAAAGGAGGTAGTTAAGAAGTCTTACCAGAGTTTAGGGTCCAAATGTAACTTTGTTAATCGTGCTTTGCTGTATATTAAGAAAGATAATCCACAGATTAACTAGTGGATTCCATCACATAATTGTGCTTACGAAATCATTGATTCTTTTACGATAACAAAACCACGCGCACAAAAAAGCGTGTTAGTCACGAACCAAGAAAACAAAATGGATGTTTATACACGCGCTCTGACGAGTTTTGCCATATCTTCGGCATTTATTTTATTTAAAAAATCTGAAAAATAAATAAAAGATTCTTTATAACAGGTAGAGAGAGAAAGTAGCGGATTGCGATTTGGCATCTTTAATCTTCACATTTTGGCCACTAAACTTTTGATAAATTATAGTTTTGTCACATTGGTTTTGTATTTCATGATTTTAATAATTTTATGTTAAACCAATAGCGTTTTATCTTTTTTTAATTTTATCAGTCTGATGCAACTTGTGTTCAGTGACATTTTTAAAGGACAAGAAAGAAAGTGAAATTTATTTCAGTTTAATTAAATTGTAATTTAAAAATATATATATTGCTAATTTTCAACTTCATTATGCATAATGGTTTGTATATTATGCTTTATAGATTGTATCTTTGTTTTTTTAATATTTTTTGCTTTTAGTATTTGTAGTTTTCATCTTTTACATTTAACCTAACACTTTTTTTTCAACTTTAATCCCATATATTTTTCATTTCTTACAAATTTTTCGTTTTACGTGTTGGTCGAAAATTTTCGAGTTAACATTCCATAACATTCATATGTGGTTCAACTTTTTTACATATATTTTTCTCCTTTAACGATCGCGTTGTGTTTTACGTTTCAGACAATTTGTTGCACATTAGCACGCCACAACGGTCATGCATGGTTCAACGTTTTTAAATATACTTTTCGTTCCACTTAATATTTTTTCGTTTCTACTTATTCTGTTTTACGAGCTTTTCCGATGTTTTTGATCGCCAGCGACGATGTGACATTGATGCTACTTGATATGATTTACACTACCACCGCAACGCGTGAGACTTAAGAAGACTAGTTTAGTATATTTTTCATATCGTATATCATGTCCATTTACTACCATGTATAAATGGCAAATATGTATCATATACATTTAATATATAAAAAGATAGTAGCCAGTAAAGGTAATTGCGTAATTTGGGACAATTATTAAATTGCATATGAATATCTATCAAAACACGCTGCATTGTAGACAACTAGACATAGAAGGTTGATTGCAACAACCTTGAATAATGCGAAACTCTCATTAACATGATTACTTTCAAACTCAAAAAACTTATCAAATAACTATTTACGGACGATAGTTCATATGCAAACTCATTATTAAGTGTAATAAGAAAATTATAGAATTTGTTGTACAAAAATAAGTTTTTGATTTCCAAAATAAATGTAATATATTCCAAGAATTGGATGAATTAATTCACATATACCCTTTTTCAAAAGGTGTTGTTAATATACTACACTTTATGCAATAAACATTTATTTTCAAAATATATAATATCTTTCAAGCTTAATAAGTAAGATTGTGATGGTCATCTAAAAGTTTTAATAAGTTTAACTTCATTAATGAAACTAATTTCTTAAATACTTAATGGAGGGATAGTGATAAATAAAACCTTAGTGCCAGATCGTGAACTTTTTGACAGTTTAGTGGCAAAACATGAGTTTTGACTGAATTAGTTTGTAATTGTTGCATACATCAGAAACAAACCACACTAAAAAAATCAACAAAGACCCAATAATTTATTGATCTTACATCAGCCATCTTTACTTCTGTACTTGTATTCTCTTTGAACCATCAAACCCCAATCTTAAAAATTGAATCTTTCCTTCTTTACCAAGGATCTTGATCAGCTGTGGGATTCCCTTGGGGGGTTATGGTGGGGCTTCTGAGATTGTAAGGAGAATCTTGAACAGACAACAAAGCAACAGTAGTCTTGGAAACAGGTTTCAACAACATTGGAGATTAAGGAACTCACAGATGATTACAAGGTAGATTATAAAGATGATTTCTAAGGGTGTCTGTTAATATGTTAGCAAAAAGACAGTTTTTTGTTCTGTGTTTAACAACAAGATTTGTGCAGATTTTATTTTTTTAAATAATTATTGTTTTTGGGTATTTTAATGTGATGATTTCTTTACCAGATAAAAATGTGAAGCCCTAATTAATTCTTCAAGAATTCAATCCCAGAAATATGATTACTTGAGGCGAAATCTGTAAGAAATTTACAGTTTTTAATCATACAATTCACTTGAAATTTGGATACTTTCTGGGGGTTCTTGATGGGATTTCTTCATTGATTTGTTAATTTTTATAAATTTCAAGAATTATATGAGTTACGATAGTAATACTTGAAAAATAATTTTATTTTCATTTGTTCTTGATTGGGTCTCTTCATTGATTTATTATTTTAATTCATGAATTAGATGAGTCAAGATTGTAATATTCAGCAAAACAATTGGATTTTCATGTGTTCTTTTTGTAATGATATATGGGGTGTTCTTCAATCTTCACTGGGATTTCAATACTGATTGATCTTTATGCATCTGTTGATGATCATCTTACATGTTTGACTAATTACACAAGTCATAATAACAAACCTTTGCATAATATTCTAAATTTATGCTGTTTTTAGCATGTTATTTTGATTTCTTATAGGAAGGTACTCTTAACTTGGGTTTCCCCACTGATTGATCTTTTTACATCTGCTGATTATTATTTTTTACATTTTTGACTGATTACAGAGTCAAGATAGCAACTTTAACAGAACCCTTTGATTTTCCAAGGGTTTCTATTATTGTTATAGGATATTCTTAATCAGGTTGCTTTGATTTTTATCGGTTGGTCAATTTGCATCTGCTGATGAATATACTAATTTTTTACCATTCAGATAATTCAAAAGTTTATTCAAAACAACAAGTTTTCATTTTTCAGAGTAAATTTTGTTTGATTACATGTTTGACAAACTGCACTAATCAAAATTAGCAACTTTTATTTAATATCTTGTTGTCTAGTTGTGAATCTGAAGAATGTTTCTCCCCATTTTGACAGATATCCACTGCAGTGTGTGAAGAACAAATCTTTTGCTTTTTAAAACAGAAGTTGTGGTAGTTAGATCAAAGATTAGCAATGGATGAAAATGCTTTCACATTTGAAAGTCCATCCGATTCACTTATGGATTTCGATTACATGGATGAACTATTGTTAGATGGATGTTGGTTACAAGCGACTAACGGATCCGAAATCTTGAGCAACGATAATCCTTCTGCTTCCAACCCCCTGCTTGATCCTTCATTTCAATGGCCTGCGTTCGAATCCAACACTGAAAAAACACAGTCAAATGATCCTGCACGAAATTCGCCGAAATCCCATGTTAGAACTCTTGTTAATTTACCAAACCCATCTGAAAATCTTTCTGAATTAAGCAAACAATGGTTGATTCCACCAATGGCAAGTCCCGGCCCTTCATTCTCTGTGATGGAACGATTGGTTTATGCAATCGATAACATAAGACGTTACACAGTTGACAAGACTTTACTTATTCAAGTATGGCTACCCGAAATAAGAGATGGAAAGAAAGTTTTAAGTACTACTCAACAGCTTTTCTCACTTAAATTCAACTGCCCTCGGCTTTCTAAATATAGGAACATATCAGAAACGTATCTTTTTCCAGCGGAAGGGGATCGTAAAGATAGCTTTGGGTTGCCTGGAAGGGTATTTATGGAAAAAGTTCCCGAGTGGACTCCTGACGTTCGCCTTTTTAAGGTTGAAGAGTATCCAAGAGTTTCTCATGCTAAAAAACATGATGTTCGTGGGAGTGTCGCGGTTCCAGTTTTCGCTCAAGATGTTAAGGATTGCATTGGTGTTGTTGAAGTTATCATGACTACTCGAAAAAGTAACTACAGTTTAGAGATTCAAAGTGTTTGTAAGGCTCTTGAGGTATGTTTTTTCTACTTTTCAAGGTTATTGTACAAGTTTATAAACACTTAATACTCTAAAGGAAGTTTCATCATTTTTATAGGATGTTGACCTCAAGAGTTCTGAAGATTCACACCCGCCAAAGTTTAAGGTAATGGGAATCTAAATTCGACAAAGGAAATGTAACAAAATTTGAATATATCAGTACTAAAGGTTTTGATTATGATTAGGAAATCAGCGGCTTCGATCATCCTGCATTACCAGAGATTCTTGAAACACTGAAATCTGCCTGCTTGATGCATAAGCTACCACTAGCTCAGACATGGATCCCGTGCATCCAACAACGCGACAAAGCCGGCTGCCGCCACTCAAACGAGAACTTAATCCACTGCATCTCCACTGTTGATTCTGCTTGTTATGTATTTGACCAGCAATATAAAGATTTTCACGAAGCGTGTTCTGAGCATCACTTGTTTATAGGTCAAGGTGTTGTAGGCAAAGCTTTCAAATCGAATAAGCTCTTCTGTTACTCGCCTGACGTGACATCATACATGAAAACTGAATACCCGCTTGCTCATCATGCTAGAATCTTTGACCTGCATGCTGCTGTGGCTGTTCGGGTCAGAACCATGTATGCTGACAAAGTTGACTTTGTGCTGGAGTTTTTCTTGCCTGTTAACTGCAAGAACCGTGAGGAGCAAAAAGGAGTGATCAATTCGGTGTTGATTATCATACAAAAGGTTTGCAGAAGCTTCAGGATCGTTGCAGAGATCGAGTTGCAGGAAAAGGTTGTTAATGATATGCTACTTGTTTCTGATACAGACCCGATTGCAAAAGTTCAAGAAACAGATAGTCATGGTCCGGGCTCTAGGTCGGTTACAGGGTCGGGTATCGGTTCATGCTCAGGTGCGGGTTCAGGCATGGAGAAACGACGTGCTGGTGCGAAGCTGGAGAAAGCTATTACTTTGGAAATGCTAAGGCAACATTTTGCTGGCAGCCTGAAAGATGCTGCCAAGAACATCGGCGGTAAATACTTGTTTTTCATTATAAACAAACTTCTTTCTAGGGGTGTCAAAACGGTTGGTTTGCATACTCAAAACGTGAACTCATGTTATTGTTATTGCAGTTTGTCCCACGACTCTGAAACGTATATGCAGGCAACATGGGATTCAACGGTGGCCATCTCGGAAGATCAAGAAAGTAGGTCACTCATTAAGGAAGATCCAACTTGTAATGGACTCGGTTCATGGTGGGTCCGGGTCGTTTCAGATGGAATCTTTCTATACAAACTTTCCGAAACTCGCTTCTCCCGACCCGTCAAAAACGCTTCGTCTCCCTGTTCCGGCTACAAAGACCGAAGCTTTCGACCGTAAGGCCCCTGACGGCGCCACGACCGCCACTTCATGCAGTCATAGTTCGAGTTCAAGCCAGTCTTTTTCAGGTGGGACACACAACGTCCCAGTCACTGATGACGATAGAGGTGGTGGTGCTCTAAAAAGAACCAAAAGCGATGCAGAGATTCACACATTTCATGCATCAAATGATCAAAATCTAGATCAAGGTCAAGAACCAAAGATCTTTAAAAGATCCAAGAGTCATAAGTTACTCAATGAGCCTACAAATCGTCAGCATCATCCCCCTCAACTGTGTGTTAAACCAGATCTTTTGAGGGTTAAAGTGAGTTTCCGTGACGAAATGATTCGTTTTCGGATGCAAAAAGGTTGGGGTTACAATGAATTATTGCAAGAAACCGCGAAAAGGTTTAACTTGAATGATACTAGTGGGTATCATCTAAGGTACCTCGATGATGATTCCGAATGGGTGTTACTAACTTGTGACGCTGATGTAGAAGAGTGCATTGATGTGTATCAAACGTATAAAAGTGGGACCATTAGGCTAGCTCTTCGCGAGTCACAACTTCACGTTGGTAGCAGTTTAGGTAGTAATGCACCTTTGTAAAAGGGTGACCCTTGGGCACCATGGTTCGCCACGGTTCTTGACTTTTTAAGGGTTTGGTAAATGGGTCAGGACGTCTGGTGCACCGAGGCTTTCAGGTTTTAGGAAGTTGGCGCACAAAGTCTAGGTATGCGGCTTTTACTTTGCATATTGAACATTGAATTGTGCATGGTGCACCTGTGATGTTTATAGGTATTTCTGCTTACGGATTTGATGCATTGTAATGTTGTACTGTATGCATGATTGGGTTGTACTATATGATGATGGCCAGTGTTGAACAGTTGTGAATTTGAGAAATGCAGAGTGTTGCTGGAACTGATGCTGTTACGTTTAGTTACAGCAAAGTCAATAATTAGGAGGTTTGTATGATATATGAAGTAATTAGTAGATTGTAGATGATATAGGTACAACTTGTAATGCATTAGGTATAAGTTATTTTCCGGTATTTTTTCATTGGTGTAAGCTACTATTGCGTGTTATATTGCTTTACTGCGCGGTTAAGATGCCAGACACTTATGTATCATTCATATCTTATTGATTTAAAAACAAGAAAAATAATTAAAAGCAAAACAAATTTTACATACATCGCTATAGCTTTTCCAAATTTATACATCCAACTTAAGTTGCATAATCTTTAGTGGCTTAAAGCTTCAAGTAACATGAAACCAAACAATCATTACATTCATTCTACAACATCTTGAAGGAAAGCTGTGATTTACTTAACAGATTTAGTTAGCAGTGTATTGACAGGTCCTGTAAGTTTACCGTCAAGATGGCAACATATGTGCATGTTAAAAGAAATCAAATCTACTCCATATAAGCATACATAGACCATCCAGAAACAAAATTAGAACCACCATCCTTCTCTATATATCTCATTTTTATTTTCTCCTTTTCGAGTTTGTTTTGGTCTATTTTTCGTCTTCCCGCTTTAACCGATGCACGTTTCTAAACCAAATAATCGACTTCTAGTTGACCAAGCACCTCCACCTTGCTTTGACCGAGCGGGAGACCAATGCTGGATTTGATGATAATAGTTATTAGATCTTTGTTCATTAGATATACACACCAAATTATCTTTTGACTTTTATTTTGACTTTGACTTTCCTGGTTTCATTTTAATTTTACTGATATCTTGCAGAGCCAACACAACTTCCTTCATAGAAGGCCGGTTCTTGGGTTCTGATTCAAGACAACTCAGGATGAGCTCAGAGGCTTTAACAACACCTTTTGTAGGGTAATCTTGGTACAATCACGGGTCAATGATTCTTTGCAGCTTCTTTATCTTTTTAAAGAAAGGTTTAGCCCACTCTACTAAGTTTTGCTTCTTGCCATTATAGTTATAGTCTGGTGCTCTTAACCCTGTTATAATCTCTAGCATCACCACTCCAAAAGCATAAACATCACTCTTGACATATAAACGACCTATAATTGCAAGGTAACACATTGTTATAAACTTTTTCAAAGATTATGGAACAATGAAAGAGCAACTACATAGTAACAAACAATGATCAACATGTGGAGACAAGTAAAGCGTCTACTCTAAGGGGTGTTTGGTTACACAATTTAAATAGTGATTTTGTAAAATTATATATAGAATCAAATTATCAAAACTGTAATAATGAGATGTATATATTAGTGCTTGGATGTGGTTTGCTATTTTAAGTTGTAATAATCAGATATTTGATAATTTACTTAATTAATAGATAGATACCAAAAAGAACATTTTTCTGAAAAGAGACGTTTAATGATATGCAAGTAAAAATCTAATAGTCGCACAAGCAGATAAGAGAACTAACCAGTAGCCATATATTCAGGAGCCATGTAACCATAGGTGCCCGCTATGCTTGTTGAGACATAAGACTCTCCATCGACCGGACCTAACTTTGCCAACCCAAACTCTGAGAGCATCGCGTTGAAATCCTGAAATATTCAATATAACATATTAATTTGATAAAGATTTAAACTATAGTATTGAAACTAAACCATCAATATTTTTAAAGATGTGCAACCATAATCATGTGCACATATTTGAAGTAAATTTGATTACTTTTCACTCACCTTGTCTAACAAAATATTTGAGGATTTCACATCCCTGCAAATAACATTATTTTCTGTAGTATGCAAGAAAGCAAGGCCTTGAGCTGCTCCTATTGCTATATTAACCCTTGTGTCCCATGGAAGTGGTTTTACACCTTCTGCAAGATACAATCTAATTAGATAAATCGTTTGTAAATTATTTAAAAAAACTGACTTTATATGTATCGGTTCGGGTAGATTCAAATTTGTACCCCTAAAAAGATGCATATCTAAGCTTCCCTTTTGCATAAATTCATAAACAAGAATACAATTCTTATTTTCCCAGCAATATCCAAAGAGCTTTATTACATTCGGGTGGCTAAATGTTCCCAAGAATTTCACTTATGTCTGTCATCAAAACACACAAAACTAACAATTGGATTCTGTCAGCTTCCTTTAAAAACAAATTTTATCATAATACCGTTATTAGTTTGATAACAAACAGACATACCCAATAATACCTCATCCATAGATAGAGTATGTGTAATGATGATTTCCATACACAACTACAACAATTTAAAAGTTGAAAACAAACCTGCCACTCATTGAGACCTTGAACCCTATTGAAACTTGATTTCTTGATGGCTACTGCAAGCCCATCACCAGTCTTCTGTGGGGCAAGTGTTACACTATCCAACCACCCTATGAAAACCTTTCCATAACCACCCTCTCCAAGAAACATTTTTTGACCAAAATTATTCGTGGCGGTCTTTAGCTCAGAATATGTGAACATCTTCAACTTTGGTATGATCTTCTGCGGCCCCATATGTGCCACCACCAGTTGACCACCACCACCACCTTCTGCCATCATGAAGTTTTTCTTTTTGTTGCCAATGCTTTGCCCAAGTTTCTTCATATTAGGACTCATACGCCCTACTTAATCAATAATCAACATTTAAAATAAGGAATTAGAGAAAAAAATGATTTATAACAATGACAAGTGAAATTAAATGAACATACTTGGACCTTTGGGGAGAAACATTGACCATGCCTTATCAAGAAACATGGACTTTCCAATGTGTTTTCGATTAGTGGCTCTCTTCACACTCTGCAGTGTCCAACTTAACACAAACTCGAGCCTAGCCAGCACCTTAGTCATCGTGGGTCGATCCTTTGAAGAATTAAGAATGCATTCGTACGCAATTTGCCCAAATTCTTTAAGACAGTTACTTTCAGCTTGCCCCCTCAAACTTGGATCAATAATCTGATCAATCTTTCCTTCTTTGATGCATTGTCTAGCCCATCCAGCTAAGATATGTTGTTGTTCATTCAATGCAAAATCCAAACCATATTGCAATACTAGTCCCAACTTTTGAGAAATTACATATTTGGTTCCAATTGCTTGCCTATAGTAACACGTTGGTCCCTAGCGTTAATTTCTGTTAAGTTTTTCAGTTAAGTGATTGTGAATAGACCATATTACCCTTGAACTAAAAAATATTATTAATGAATGTAGGACCCTTTCCCTTTATTATATATAATATAATATAATATATACACACAAAAAACAAAAAACTCAAACATCACCATTAAAACTCACCCGTTCGGCAAAAATGGTTACTGTTAATTTGGTTTGATCAAAGTCAACCATGTTAGAAGTTTTTAGTGTGTTTGTAACAATGTAATAAGTATAGGGGTTGAAACTGTCAACTTGAGAAATGAGGTTGTTAATTTCTGTTAGCATTTGGGGTTAAATAGAAGTTAGTTGGGTATTGCTTGGGTGATCTTGATTGAGTCCTGTAATCATTTTGATTAGTAAAGATTGAATTTGTGTGTTGATTAGATTGTGTAGTTTTGGTGTTCATTGGCAACAAGTGGTATCAGAGCCACGGTGGCTCAATTGAGAAGAAAAACAATCTAATCAAGGGCTGATCAACTATCAATTGAAGGATACGATGGTGTCGACCAAGTTTGATCTGGAGAAATTTGACGGAAGAAACGATTTTAGCTTATGGCGACTGAAGATGCGTGCACTCCTCGTTCATCAAGGTGTTGTTGATGCATTAAAGGGTGGAGCTGCTGTGATTCCGGTGAACACAACGGCGGAGAAGGCTGAAGAATTGCAGGAGAAGTGGAAACACGTGATGGAGAAGGCACATAGTGCCATTATCCTCAGTCTAGGCGATCGAGTTCTCCGGGAGGTCTTGAAAGAGACGACGGCTGCCGGAATCTGGCTGAAGTTAGAGACATTGTAAATGACACAGCCTCCGGCTAACCGCCTGTACCTCAAGAAACGATTGTACACCTTCCAGATGTTCCAGGGAAAGGTCTCAATGATCACGTAGATGAGTTTCACAAACTAATCTTGGATCTTGAGAATATTGATGTCACAATTGAGGATGAAGATCAAGCCATACTATTCTTGGCTTCACTGCCTCAATCATATAAACATTTTTGTGGATACACTCATGTTCGGAAGAGACACACTAACCATGGATGATGTACTGGCTGCTATGAACTCAAAGGAGTTACAAAAGAAGATTGAGGTAAAGGATGAGGATCTGAGGGGTTGATTGTCAGAGGAAGATCTGATCAAAGATCCTTCAAACCGAGATTGTCAAGTAGATCAAAGTCGAAGTTCAAGAGGAAATGTTACATATGTGGATCAGAAAAACACTTGAAGATAGAGTGCCCTGACAGGAACAAGAAGAAACCTGAGTTCAAGGTTCAGGGAAATCAAGTGACTGATGACAACTTGGATGGATATGATAGTGCAGAGGTTCTAGTAGTCTCGAGTAATGGATCTAAGGATGAATGGATCCTGGATTCAGGATGCTCCTACCACATGACCCCACACAGGGAATTCTTTAAGGAATTGAAGTATGAAGAACTAGATGAAGTGAAGTTAGGGGATAACAGACCACAAACAATCAAAGGCTACGGAAAGATAGACTTGACCCTGGAGAATGGGTCTCAGGTGGAGCTGTCACATGTCAGGTATATACCTGGCCTTGCTAAGAATTTGATATCCCTAGGAACTTTTGAATGTGCTGGTTACACTATCAATTTAAAGAATGGGAAAGCCAGGGTGGTTAAAGGGTTAATGGTAGTACTACCAGGAACCAGGAGGGGCAATAACCTAACTAGTTGTGACTTTGGATTTTGTGAAAATTGTGTAATGGGAAAGGCCCATAGAGTGAGATTTCACAGAGGTAGACACTTATCAGCTAGTGTACTAGATTATGTGCATGCTGACTTGTGGGGCCCTGTTAAAGTTAAGTCACTTGGTGGTGCATTGTATTTCATGTCCATTGTGGATGACTACTCTAGAAGGGTGTGGGTATACCCTTTAAAGCACAAGCATGAAACATTTGGCCGGTTTAAGGAATGGAAGATCCTAGTTGAAACACAGAATAACAGGACGGTCAAGAAGCTTAGAACAGATAATGGGTTAGAATTTTGTAGCGGGGAATTCAATCAATTCTGTAAAGACCATGGCATAGCTAGGCACCTAACCATTCCTGGCACTCCACAACAGAATGGTCTAGTGGAAAGGATGAACAAAACCTTAATGGATAAAGTCAAATGCATGTTGATTTCTTCTGGGCTTCCACAAACATTCTAGGTTGAAGCGTATCAACTGCAACATATCTGATTAATAGGTCCCCATCTTCAGCTATAGATATGTTGGTGCCTATAGAGAGATGGTCAGAAAGAAAAGTTAACTATGATAATTTGAGAGTGTTTGGGTCCTTGGTGTACTCACACATTGACTAGGGAAAGCTTGAACCCAGAGCTCGGAAATGTATCATGGTAGGTTACCCTAAAGGTGTCAAAGGGTTTAGACTTTGGAGGCTTGATGGCAGTGCAAGAATCATTGTAAGTAGAAATATGACATGCAAAGAAGATGTCATGTATAAGGACTTGAAAAACAATCCTGCTCATGTTAAAGGAGTTCATATTGAGGTGGAGCTAGCTGGTAAACCAAAGGTGAGAGGATAGAGACAGATGAAGTTGGTACAAGCCACACTGGTGAATGGAGCAGTGAGGTCCATGAAGATAGGCCTACATCAAGCTATTCTGTAGCCGAAAACAGGCCTAGAACGGAGATAGTACCACCTGTCAGGTTCAGGAATGATGAAGATGTATCCGCTTTTGTGTTTACAACTACAGAACATGATGGCATCTATGAACCCCTTACTTTTGAGGAAGCTATGGCATCAGTAGATAACGAGAAATGGGTGACTGCCATGGAGGATGAAATGAATTCATTGTATACAAATAATGTTTGGAAGTTAGTGGATAGACCTGCAGGACAAATAGTGGTATCCTATAAATGTCTAAGCCGTCCAACAGTAAGTTGGGGCTTTATCAGCCCAATACCTTCTTGGCGTTGTTTAAAGTGAAAGAAGGATTAAAGGGTGAACCATGTAGATACAAAGCTAGAATGGTAGCCAAGGGATTCACTTAGCAAGAAGGAATTGATTACTCGGAGATTTTTTTCCCCGATGGTAAAGCATACATCTATAAGGATGATATTGGCATTGACTGCATACTATGATTTTGAGCTGGAACAATTAGATGTTAAAACAGCCTTCTTATATGGTGATATGGATGAGAAGATCTATATGAATCAGCCTAAAGGGTTTGAAGAGAAAGGGAAGGAAGACATGGTTTGTATATTGTCAAAATCTTTGTATGGGTTGAAGCAATCTCCAAGGCAATGGAATCTAAAGTTTCATGATCACATGGTAAATAATGGGTTTAATAGGAGTCAATATGACAATTGTGTGTATCTTAAGGAATATGCTCAAAAGGAATTCATCTATTTGCTGTTATATGTTGATGATATCTTATTGGCATGTAAAAAAAGAGAAATCATAGAAGAGACTAAAAAGATGTTGAAGGAGAAGTTTGAAATGAAAGAACTTGGAGAATCTAAACGGATACTGGGGATAGAGATCTCAAGAGACAGAGTGAAGCATATGATTAAGATTACACAAACTTCTTACATTAAGAAGGTGTTGCATAAGTTCCGAATGGAGGCCTGTAAAGCTGTTGCAACTCCATTGGCTTCACATTAAGAGCTTATATGTGTAATGTGCATTATGCCAATTTGGTGGGGAGCTTAATGTACCTTATAGTCTGTACTAGACCTGATATAGGGTATGCAGTAAGCTTAGTAAGTAGGTATATTGCAAACCCTGGGAAGGAGCATTGGAAGGCAGCTTAGTGGATTCTCAAGTACCTTAATGGCACACGGGATATTGGTTGGTGTTTGATAAAGAGTCTTGTCAAGAAAGTGTTGTGTTGGGTTACTCAGATGCAGACTTTGCTAAAGATCTGGATAAAGGAAGATCAATGACTGGTTATGCATTTACAGTGTTTGGTTCTTTGGTAAGTTGGAAGGCTTCACTACAATCCACTGTTGCATTATCTTCTACTGAAGCAGAATATGTTGCTTTAAATGAGGCTGCAAAAGAAGGCTTACGGTTGAAGAGGTTTATAACAGAATTGGGGATTAAAGTGGGCAGTGCTTTGATAGTATGTGATAATCAAAGCGCTGTGTTCTTGACAAAGAATCCAACACATCATGAGAAGACTAAACATATTAGAGTTAAGGTGCATTTCATTCAAGATGAATTCGGTTATAAGGAATTGGTCATTAAAGAGGTAGATACTTTAGAGAATGCTGCTAATATGATGACTAAAGTTCTATCAGGACCCAAGTTCAAGTTTTGTTTGGAGTTGCTGAATATTGGTTGACTATGCCAAAAAGTGGAGATTGTTAATTTGGTTTGATCAAAGTCAACCATGTTAGAAGTTTTTAGTGTGTTTGTAACAATGTAATAAGTATAGGGGTTGAAACTATCAACTTGAGAAATGAGGTTGTTAATTTCTGTTAGCATTTGGGGTTAAATTGAAGTTAGTTGGGTATTGCTTGGGTGATCTTGATTAAGTCCTGTAATCATTTTGATTAGTAAAGATTGAAGTTGTGTGTTGATTAGATTGTGTAGTTTTGGTGTTCCTTGGCAACGGTTACCTCCCGGCGACACCCATCCTCGCTGACAACCACCCTCCTCGCACAACAGTAGGGTCCAATTTAGGGTGCTATAGTGACGGCGGCGGTCGTGGTGTTAAATAGAGGAAGTGAGGTTTGATGCTGATGGTGGTGGTGGTGGTGGTCGGTGCTTGTGATGGTTATGGTGACTGATTTTGATAGTTAGATCTAGCGATGGTGATGGGGGTCGACTGATGCTTGCAGGCACTAGGTGATAGTGAATGATGATGACAGTGGTCGGGCGATGGCTATAGTCGTATGGTTATGGTGGTTCTGGTGATGGTTCAGACGAAGGTCCTAACGATAATGGAAATGATGGTTGGTGATAGGGTGATTGTGTTGTGGTGGTATGGTGGTTACCGGTGGTGGTCAAGGATGGTGATGGTCGTGGTTTGCTAGTGGTGATGGTGGCGGGCGGGCGGTGATCATGATGGTATAGTTGTGCGATCGTGACGATGCATGCATGTGCGATGGCATGGTGCTGGTAGTGGTGATGGCACGGTGATGGTGGTCACACTAAAATGGTGGTGATGACATAGTGGTTGACATATATATACACTAAAATCGTATATATTAGTGTGTGTACATATATAATGTTTATTATGAAAAGTGGCTCCCACATATATTATAAGTATTTTATGTGTTTTGTTTTTTTTAGTTTAGTGGTAGTTTAGTCTTTTCACAATCAGAGAAACTTAAAACAAGTTAATGCTAGGGACTAATCGTGTTACGATTAGACAAACATTTGAGACCAAACCTGTAATTTCTCAAAAGTTTGGACCAATATTACAATATGAGCAAACCACAGGACCAATCGTGTAATTAACTCATAAAAATATTAAATTAATAGTAATCTATTAATATTTAAAAATTATAAAATAATCTTTTAAGATAAAATATGATTGAAGTTATATATAATTAACAAATACTTCATCCATAATTAACATTTATATTAAATTATGTATAATTTATGAGATAAAATAAGTTTTTTGAATTTCTCATAGACCGTGGAAATTGATGTGGGCTCAAATATGGAGGAGCAAGTTATAGTTTTTTTAGAGACTCAAGATCTTTTGTCAAATGGGACATCACTAAAATGGCCATAACTTTGGCTAAAAGTCTTCGTTTTGGGCCCGCGACCGGTCAAAACGACCGTTAGACTGAGGAACACCTTTTCACAAATGGCAATAGGCGGTTTGGGGCATTTTTTTTGCCCAAAAACGGCTTTTTATGAGTTATTATACTTTTTGTCTTATTTTTAGATGTTGTTGGACTTTAAATTTGGCCCCGATTTTGGCTCGTCAATGTTTTGTCGCCTATTCGACTTTTGGTTTATTTCTTTATATGGATGTAAGCAATGGGAGAATTATAATTGAAGTTTATTTAAAATCATTTTTCTCTCTATCACAGTGTGTGTTAGAATGAATTCCTGATTATCGACATTCTTTGTGAATCAACGATAGTTAATTGTTCCCGGCATTCTCGTTGAATCAACAGGTTCAATTGTATCCTTTTGCTTTCGCCTACATCATAAATCCATTGGCAACAACCTAGTGACTCATAAATGTCATGTGTTGACAATCCGGTAAATTTGGGGACCTAGGTTCACAAGTCGGTGAAATTTGATTTGCTAATTATTCTGGTTAGATTATTAGATTAGGTTTCTATGTACTTATATTATGTACTCAATGAGTCTTAGGTTAATTAGGTTTCTTGCTAACCAAGCTAAGTTCAACCTATAAATTCAAAAGGTTTAAAGGTTATGTATGAGTTTTAATCAAGTTTTTGACTTTTTTCGTTATACTAAAGAGTTTTGAAGTTACCCAAAAAAATGTGTTCTTACATTATTAATTCAGGACTTGATCGATTATACAGGGTAGAAAGAATGGCTTGATCCCCTAGTCATGTTATTCGTTGCTCTAGAATAAACTACACATAGTAAATCAATGCTAGAAAAATACTTAAGCATGCAAACATAGTTAGCAGACTAGGGCTAGTTGATTAGAACTAAAGCAAAAGAATGAACCTATTATGCTCCTCTCCAAATGTCTAAGCACAATTTGTCTCTCGTAACAATAGGCATCTAAAAATAGAAACAATATCACACAACTATTCATCAACATGTCAAAAATAGATGGTGACGGAAGTTGCATTAGTTTAGTTGAACTACAATCAAGATTAAGTAATCTATCTAATATAGCCAGAAACATAGATGAATAGTAACTTCCACTATAAACTGTAGCTTGTCATGACAATAAAAATCATCAATGATCATGCATAGTGTAGAACGAAAACATCAACATATAGCAACTGGTGTCATAGTGGAACCAAGAGCAAGGATCAAGAAAATAATATTTGAAATATGATTTAGTTTTTGAATCTGGCAACAACTAAAGCTTACAAGAGACATGTAAAAGTAAATGGAAAGTTTTTTTGATTAATTACCTAAAGGGGATATCTTCAATATGCACATGTATAAAAAGTAAAATATATACATATACAATAAACTAATAAATATACAAAATAAAATATACGGTGCTAACACAACTCGTATTCAGAAAATAAATTAGCAGGTTTGTCTAGAACCTTAGACGTCTTCCTAGTATTGGAAATCCATTTATCGTAGCCTTAGTCGTTTCCTGTAGAAACCTTAGCTCTCAATCATTCTAGGTGAGAGTGGAATATTATCGCCATCACCACCGGCCTAAAAAATCCACTATTAGAGTACACCTAAAAGATTAATGCCTTCCATCCTATGCGTGTCATTGAAACTTTGGCATAATTCAAATTCCGACTTTATTTCTTTCATTGGCATGAATTTGTTACATGTTAGCTATACATATTTAATTCTGTTTAATTATTAGTTTAGGGCTCATAGACCTGTTGAGGGATTTCGCACTTGTATATATCAAGAAATTCCCCTGCATGCAAGAGCTAAAACCTTAATACCATGTTAACCTAAATAGTAACTCAAAGTCTCGAATCGATAATATAATAAACCTTCGCTATGTATTTATTGACTAAAATAACCCTAAACCTTGATTACAAGAATTCTTGATTACGACCAAGAAATATTAGATTACAAGTGTATATTAGATAACTCATACATAACCCTAAACTTTGGCTTTGTATTTATAGACTAAAATTAAAACCTATTTGAAATCAATTAGGATCACTAATTGCTAAATAATATAATTTAAACATAACTTGACCGACTTGTCAACTTAGATCCCCCTACTACACCGGTTTGTGAATCGGGTTAGCGATTACTGCCAACAATAACATGCATGGATATTGTATATAAGAGAAGGAAATCCTCACTGTACATTAGATAAACTTAGGAAACATAGATCGGGTTTATAAGCCATAACCTACTATATTATCATACTATTAACATATTTGTCCTCTTAAACTTGATTTTAGTTTCTTCTCGTACAAGCAAATTAGAAATCCATATGATGGTTAAAGTGTAGATAAGATCTAGCCTAAGGAAATGAAAGATATTATAGGGTGGACAGAAAAGGGGAAAAAATAAACCTAACACGTCAATAACAAAAATTATTAATAACCAAGTGTAAGCATGAAAGTAAAATAACTAAATAATACTACAAACCTAATTGTAAACATGAAATTGAACTACTAGAAGGGAAATTTAAAAACAATACTCCATAATGTGCTAACTAATAAATGCAAAATATAACAACATATCATCATGTCTAAAATAGATTGCCATAGTGTGTAAAAGAATGACACTCAAGGCACTATGACTATCTAGAATGGTTATCATGATGCCTAGACCAAACACACACCTAAAAAACACGATGTTCTCAATTAGGATAACCAAAATATAGCAGCGTACCATATAAGTAGCATTCACTGAGAAATAGAAAACTAGATACTTACTATTCAATTTGCATAATAAGATTCTAGTAACACACATAAATGGTACAATCATTTACAGATGGAGAAAGACATCCAACATAAATGTACCTTGCATGCCTAGTGGTCGTGAATCACACTATTTGTATTTAATAATCAGTACTGAGAAGAAACAGAAACACTAACACAAAGAATTAAAATTTAAAAACTATACTTTGATGTTTTGAGGTGAATTCGAATTGCTTGAACTAGCAAAACATTAAAATATCAAGGTGGTAAATGACCATGAGAAAAAAAGATGTTAGGATATATACATGAAGCTTATTTACCAAAACAAGTTGCCCTAACTTTTAGATACATCATTACCCTATTCCTTGTACAAATAAGTTACACAAGTCAACTCATTTCTTAAGTCAACTTATTACCTTATACAACTCATTTCCTACCCATGCCCATTTTAACCGTGGCTTCTTTTTCTCTGCCCAGTGTGACCTACTCCCTCTATCTTTAGCTTTGAAACATGCCCAACTTGATATAAAAAACAAGATCTGGAATAACTCTCCAAAGACTTTATTAGCAACCAAAAAAATCATTCAAAACTTAGTTACAACTCACCCCGACATGAGTTTATATAATCTAGCTAATAGTTATCTATATATGACTCATAATATGATTTGAACTTTATCTATAATAACAAACCATATTCATCTAATCAAACAGATAGAACAAACTATATTTGAATATCCAACCAACTTGACCGACTCAACTTAGGTCCCCGAACTTCACCGACTTGTAAAACGGGTTAGAAATTATTGCCAAAATTAGAAAGAATTAACATCCTAAATCTATTCATAAGTCTTTGGGTTAAAACTGCAAGGTATATCACTAAGTAAACATATAAAATAGCTTACCACACTTCCTGTGACTAAAATTGAATGAGAAGATACAAAAGATACAATAATAAATCAATATAATGATTAGTACTTACCCTACCTTACCTTTTAAGCATAAACGTGACATTGATCTATGTTCCGATTTGGCTCTTGCCCGAGAATGAGATATATGTGTCCTCTCCCCCCTTATCATAATCTCCCCACCCGCAAGCAAATTTGAAAACCTGAAAATAATTAAGGTGATAGACAAACTACTAAAAAAGGAAATGAATTTTGCAAAAACTTTAACGAGTTCAAATAGAAAGAGATGTTGATGTAGGAAAAATAAATAAATCAATAATGAAATTTATCAAATAGCTAAATAATGCTATAAACCCAACTGAAAACATGAAATTGAATTACTAAAACATAAATTCAAAATAATATTCTACAAAATTAACATGGCTAAAACATGTTGCCAACAAGTTGGGCAATGAATCAAATAAGATTTGTGTACATTAGAGCATTATGAAAGTCTAGAACAAATCTTTGTTTCATTTACATTTTCACACCATTATTTGGATCCAGAAAATAACAATATTCAATGCAGAAATACTACCAATGAGGTCATGACCCCGAATTAAATCAAGAACTGCCCCAAGCTAGCACCTACAATTCATTGGTTAGGAAGCCTTTTGTAGCATCTGAAGGTTGATGACCTTCAAAACGATTAAAGAGAAAAGGTCGTGAAAAAATGCAAAACAGGAATGGTTATTTTAAAAAGCAAATAATAAACCTTATTATCATTATGAGATAATGCCCCGTCCATGTTGTTAATAAACTCAAAAAGTGTGTATGCACTTGGAATCAGCTACACGTATAAAGCGGTAGTCATGCACAAAAACAAAGTACAGTGGTATAGAAATATAGAAGTAAATTTAGAATGAAATTAGGATGTTTAAAATATGTTTACCATCATAGAAAGTGTAGGTACTGCTAGCACTACCACCAAAGGGATTTGAAGCCCTTAGATGCATTGATTGAGTCAGATTTCAAGGCCGAGATTAGCTTCCAATTGCATTTAAGAAGGGAAGCTTGCACGACCATACTTAAGTGTAAACATGTAGAAGATCAACGTGTATCAAGTAATAAACTCATTTAAATGAACACAAATCATCATAAAATCTATTTATAGCACATACTAATATAAAAAGTAAGAAAGAGCAAGGATTACCTCATATTTAACTGTGTTGTGCAAGTACCACCAATGGAGTCATACCCCTATATTAAATCAAGAACTTACCCAAGCACCTACAACTCATTAATTAGGAAGCTTTTTGTAGTATCTAAGGTTGATGACCTTCAAGGCGATAAAAATGAACAAGTTATTAAAACAATGCAAAGAGGGAATAGTTATGTTAATAAGAACTTTAATAAATTTTAACTATTTTGAGATAATGCTCCGTCTATGTGGTTAATAAACTCAAAAAGTGTGTGTTAGGACTCTGAATCGACTACACTTACACATCATTATAAGAATTCACAAAAAACCAAGTAAAGCAGTTTGGAAAAATGATGATAATTTGGAATGAAACTAAAAAGTTCAAAATGTTTTAGTTTTATGCTCTGTATCAAGAACTAAAATAAAAATAATATATAACCTGTAGAATCCTAAGCAGGAGCACCCATTCCAATATATTCAACATTCTTGTAACCAAATCAACAACCTAAACATATAAATAAAAAATGTTAAAAAAATCAATATTATCTTTCAAATCCCCCC
>BJCM01061957.1:0-20109 GCA_018326385.1 Flaveria bidentis | reverse complement strand
AAACAGAACTTTTGCATGCAATTTCTTGATACAATCTTACAAGAAGTCAAGTAAGTTTGTTGAGAATTGCTAACTGCTTTCTTACTCTTGTAATTGTCTTAGCTATATCAATGAACTGTGAATTTGTTGATACTGCTTGAATCGATTACAATTGTTTGTGTTTCACTTGAATTGTTCTCATAGATCATTACAGATTGTCTCAATTGATCCTATTAATTGATATCGGAGCCTATCGACTGGTTCTGATTCAATCAATGGCTCTATCAGTAGTGATATCAAATTGACCAAAAACAAAAGGTAATCTATATCTCTCTAAGAGTAACCTATTCACAAATGTTTTGAGTTCTTTTTGTGCATTTATAAGCAATCTGGTTTGATTGATACACTAGGTATTTCATCGATAAGATCAGTAGATCACTAGAACCCTAAATTTGAGTGGTGGACTAATCGAACAAGTACACGGAACAAATTTAAGCATCGAATCATGCGAACGGCATACATTGGGTGCCATACATAAGCCTCACGCCTGCTTTCTTTCCAACTTGTATTATATCAGCAAAGTACAAAGTACACATACAACATCATGTGGTTCTCACCGTCCTCAATTTTATCAACGGTTCCCCAAAATTATCAAAGTTTTACGTCATTAAAGTTATTCCGTGACAAGATAGCCGACTAAATAAAGCCCTAAAAGGAAATTTTAGGACATTGATTCACATAATGAAGATAGTAAATTGGTAATTATAACCATATTTATCCAGCAATGCTAATAACATTCAAATTCCAACCTAATTTGACGTTTAATTTTCGAAATAACGTAGTTGAAGGTTACCGTTAGAACTCCGGCCAACCGTCGCAATCACCGTTAATCATAACACCAGACGAACCACCGATTTTTACGTCAATTTCCGGCGAATACAAATTGAAACAGCAATTGATGTATCGAAGTGAAATTTTGAGAAATCAAGAGTGTTATCGAAGAGAGTGAGTGATAATATTTGGAGGAAGTGTGAGCGGTGAAAGTCGGTGCACCGACAAGATTCGACGACGTGGCGATTTCTGCAGCTTCTTCATATTTCGGGTAGAGATGTCTTCCCGCCAGTCCGCCACGTTTCTCTTTCTCTCAGTAAAATAGACTCAAGTAACATGACGTTATAACCGTTGTACAAAAACATGTTCTACAATAATAATAAAATAATCAAGGTATGTCATATGTGAGATTTTGAGGAAGTTACATTTTAGTATTTTACTAATCAAATTTGTTATATGACAGGTCGATACCCTAGTAATCAAGGGATCTGGTAAGATATAGGTCGTTTAGAGGGATAGTTTCTTTTTTTTTTTTTTTTTTGGTTTTTTTTTTTTTTTTTTTGTGAGTTTCTTGTATTCTAAAAAATGGTTATGAGTAAAATTGATAGAAAATTTATGATGATTATATCAGGTTTTTTATATATTTTTTTTTCGAAAGGAGGTTTTTTTATATTTGAGAAAACATGGTATGACCTTATAAATTTTATAATATTTTTGAAAGTGTTTGTTAGTGGACGAGAGTGAAAGATAATAATAAACGTATGAAAAAAATATTAATAATTGCAAAGAAGAAAAATAAAATAGTAATATTTAGTGAAATTATAAGGATGAGATGATAGTGAATGATCTTAGAGGTTGTTTGACAGCATTTTAATCAGATTTTTAATGGTTCAGATGTCTGAATGATTTAGCACTTAGAGGCTATTTGACAACTTTTGAATATTTAAGTGCTAAACCAATAAGAGGTCTGAACCATTAAGTACTGAATTATTAAGAGGCCTGAACCATTAAAAGCTAGCATATCATTTATCTATTAAAAGATAATGTCTGATCAATTCAGATAAGAGGTGTTAACCATTTACATTAAACATCTTAACCATTCAGCATTAGTATAATGCTTAACCATTTAAAAACAAATGTCTAAACTATTCAGACATTTGTTCTGAAACAAACAGTCTAAACCATTAAATGTTAAATAATTCAGACATCTAAAACATTAACAGACTGATTAAGAGACTCTCAAACAACCCCTAAGTCTAATTCAATGGAATGTTTTAAGTGTTTTGGGTTGTTAATTAAAATATAAAAGCAAGAAAGAGATCTATAAAAGGCAATTTATAGACGTAAAATTTAGTCTTACTTCATTGAATGTTTTAAGTGTTTTGGGTTGTTAATTTCAGATATAAAAGCAAGAAAGAGATCTATTAAAGGAGTTTATAGACTTAAATTTTAGTCTTACTTCATTGAATGTTTTAGGTGTTTTGGGTTGTTAATTACAGATATAAAAGCAAGAAAGAGATCTATAAAAGGTATTTTTATGTACTTAAAATTTAGTCTTGCTCTGTTGAATGTTTAGGTGTTTTGAATAAAAGCAAGGCTTTAAGTTTTTCTGAAACACAATACCAAATCACAACAATGAGCCCTAGGTTGAATCATGATGACAGTCAGCCCTTTGTGTTATTAATTTTCAAGAATTTTCATGATTTTATAGATGCAACTTGACATGGGTTATCCTTATGAACACGTTTCAAAACCACGTCTTTACCTTTTATCATGTCTATTACTCAATCGTCTTGAAAGCCAGACATAACATTCATGTTAAAATAACTTCCACTAAAAGATCTCATACAGTTGTGATATATATATATTACTCATGGAGTAACAATTACACTATTTGATGTGTAAGTGTTTTATACATGTTCTAAAAGATGTACTCTCATAAAACTTTCATCTTGCGAAATTTTATTATCTCCTAAAGTGTTATTTCTAGTAAAGCATATTCATAGAAATCATAAATTTCATAATCACTTTAAAGAGATTGTATGAAACAGTATACATTACTTTATATGTGGCCTGAAAACTTAATATGTCACATACAAACTTTGAAATATCACACATAGTTATCACATAACCTAAAGTTCATATTTATACATTTTAACTTATTTGATTACAAACAAAATTTAACCTGTCTATTTTACCTTTGTTTTACTATTATTATATTAACCAAGGATGAATCATCTATTTTATCGATTACAGTAGCTTAGACATCTAAATGGCTAAATTCGTATTGAAATGGATAATTCTATATTTTTTTTCACCAAATTAAGTTTTAAAACTTCACTAGATGCCATGCTTTTAAACTTTTGATGATTGTTGCTTCCTATGATCCAATTCTCTATTACTAAAATCACATGTGTACTTCAACCTTGTATAGTATTCTTGATGTGTTGTTATAATTCATCACAACTTCCGTTTGTATGTTGAGGAGTAGTTGGAAAAGCAATTATTCACAACTGGAGATTAACTATTACGATGACATGGACTTTCTAGTGATATTCAAGTTAACGACTAGAATAAGCCTTAAATTAATTTTCCGTTAGAAAACCAAAAATTGAAAAACAAAAGTTGTGATTGCCTATAGTTTTCGATGAATTTTTGTTGATAAAATTTGAGGGTTATAATCAAGTTATTTGTATCTAGCAAGAGATCAAGTTGTTCATATGAGGTATAAGGATATTTCAATTCCTCAAATCACATAATTGTCTCCTTGTTTTATCTAATGACATTCTCTACTGTCAAGCGTTTCATATACTACTCAATGCCATATAACATCTAACCTATCTATTTATTCAACTTTTTGATAGATCAGTGGGAAAATCTCATTGATCATCTAAAAAATAATACATACTATATTTAAAATTTGATGAACATTTAAAATATTTAAAAACAAATATATGAAAATTTTCATACATTTTAATGCCACGTACATTATTTATGGGGTGATTTTCAATTTTTAAGCCGTTTTGGGCCTAACCTCTTGTGCAAGAAAAGCCCCAACAGTGAACCCTCTTAACCGACCAAATTCTCCTCCATTACATTACATGTTCGTTAAACAATCTTCAACAGGGGTTTGTTATTTGTTAAAACCCTAAACTTGAAAAAGGGGTTTATGCTTCCACCATCAAATCTTCAACACAGAGCCTTTCATTTCAATCCATTCATCTGCAGATAAGTTCATACCATTGAAGCTTGAAGGTCCGTCAATGTCGGTTTCAAGGCTCGCATCGTTGGCTGCTATGGCGGCCGTTGCGGCCGCATCAACCACCACTTACTCTTACGCCGATGGCCCGTCGTATCGGTTCAATCCGTTTGCTCAATCTCCGAATCCACCACAGTCGCCTCAACCGGAGTCGCAGACTCCTAAGGCGGAGCCTAAGCCTGAGGTTGAGGATTCTAAAGGTGGATTTGATCCTGAAGCTTTAGAAAGGGGGGCGAAAGCGCTTAGAGAAATCAATAGCTCTCCGTACTCCAAACAGGTGAATGTTATGAAAGTGTTTCTGTTGTTATTAGTTATTACTACTCAATTGGAGATATTGTTTATAGATTGATGCTTTGATTATACGCAGAGTTTATGGAAGATATGTATTGGTCGGAAAAAAAGGATGCTTATGAGCAAATTTAGTTTATAGATAACATTTCCAGTTCTATGTGTATTATAACAAATTAACAATTAATCATGGTCTTGTTGGAATGCAAGTTTTGTGAATATGAAACTGGAGATTAATTGCTCCTTACAAAGAAAAGGAAGAATGGAAATTCTTGTTTGCATGATTTTGTTTGTGAAATGTTCATATGGACACAAGCTGTATGGTGGTAAATGTTAGCTTGTTGCAACAACGTGTTATGCAAATGTGATGGTTGTTTAGAGCAACTTTTGTTCATTTCTTTTAGGTATTTGAGTTAATGAGAAAGCAGGAGCAAGTTCGTCTTACTGAATTGGCGGCAGAGAAGGCTCATCAGGAAGCTATTCAAGCTCAACTTGATATTGTGAGTAACATTTTCGATCATTTCTTCATCTTGATATTTGGAGTAAAAGTAGTTTTGCCATAAAAGTTAAAAGTGTCTCTGTTTTGATGTATTTTAACATCTTATAGTAATGCTTTGTAATGCATATCTTCATATGCAGGAAAGACAACAAAAACTTGCTGAAGAGCAAAGGAATTTAGTACAACAACAATCACAAGCTAAGGCCCAATTATTGCGATATGAAGATGAATTAGCTAGGAAAAGGATGCAGGTTAGTTACTTGTAGCGTATTTCAATAAATGTGAATATCATAATCTGATTATTCTCATAAGTTTGATTTTTTATCATCTATAATATTTGTAGACAGATCACGAGGCCCAAAGACAACACAATGCTGAGCTGGCAAGGATGCAAGAAGAGTCTTTAATACGAAAAGAACAAGCAAGACGAGCAACTGAAGAACAGATTCAAGCTCAACAAAGACAGACAGAGAAAGAGAGAGCTGAGATAGAACGTGAAACCATTAGAGTTAAAGCATTGGCTGAAGCTGAAGGTCGGGCCCATGAAGCAAAATTAACCGAGGACCATAACAGAAGAATGCTTATAGAACGAGTAAATGGTGAAAAGGAAAAATGGCTTGCTGCAATCAATACAACTTTTGGTCACATTGAAGGTAATAAATTATCAAACAACAATTAACCGTACACTTATATCAATAATTGTTAACTTCTTTTGTTTTCATAGGTGGCGTGAGGATGTTGTTGACGGATAGAAGCAAACTAGTAATGACTCTTGGTGGAGTTACTGCATTAGCTGCAGGAGTTTATACAACCAGGTACTTCAACTTATATCTTATTAGGGTTGGTTTGGTTAGACAGAATGAAAGGATGATGTAATGGAATGGGTTCATGGAATGATCCATCACATTCCATTATCATGTTTGGTTATCATGGTAATGGAAAGAGGCATTCAAGTATGTTTTAATTATGTGTTTTTATTTTAGTTCTTTGGTATTCATATTCTAGTTATCATTAAAATTTAGACTGATGCTTAGAAAATATCATATATATCTTATATGTCTATATATTTTAAGAAACAAATATCAGTTTATTTGCATTTTAATTTTTTAAATCTTATATAAATCAAGATATATTTTACTTCTAGTTAGTACACAATTAAGTAAAAATCTATTTGCAAAAGTAAGCAGTATTCATAAACAAAATTACGAATCCTCAAATTAATTATAGTAAAAAGTATATATTTAGTTTATTTTGAGATACTGGGAAATATTTAAAAAATCATAAAATATCATAATAAGATGTATATTTTAAAGGCATTACAATTACTATAACTCTTTTAATGGAAAAACATTAGATAAATTTGTTAACTTTTGTTCTATTCCCTTTTAGGGATGAGAAAGAAACATCCCCCAATGAAAATCCTTAAAATGGAAGGAGCCACGTTCCTTGTGGAATGTTCCATTACATAGTCAACAAACATGTTTTGTTTCTTCCTGGTTTGTTCCATTCTGTTTTCCATTCACTATCTTAGTGCTTTAGTTGCTGTAGTTTGTGTAGCAAATGGCATTACTAGCAGCACATTATTGTTACAAATTTGATTGTTACACTCCACTGGATGATTCCAGGGAAGGTGCAAGAGTGATGTGGGGATATGTAAATCGGATTCTTGGACAACCATCATTGATTCGGGAATCTTCTATGCCGAAATTCCCTTGGTCAAGGATAATAACTCAAGGAACACAAAGAATCAGTAATTTGGGAAAATCAGCTTCTGAGGAAAATAAACATAAATTTGGGAATATCATACTACATCCTTCTTTGCAGAGGAGAATAGAGCACATTGCTCGAGCTACTGCAAATACCAAGTCCCATCAGGCCCCATTTCGCAACATGCTCTTTTATGGGCCTCCTGGTACTGGCAAAACTTTGGTTGCTAGGGAAATAGCCCGAAAATCGGTATGCTAAGTTTCAAGTATTTGGTTTGTCTAAAGTTAATACAGCAAAACCTTATGGATATGTTATCCCTTTTTTGTCAAATACCATCAACTTATGATTATGTAGATTTATGCCGGTTTTATCTATACGGGTCAAACGGTTCGAAGTCGAACGTGCATTTATAGTGCATAAAACCTCATAATTTATCTTATTCTATACTGTTATTGAGGTAATGCAATTTCACATTACTTATAAAGAAGTTTAAAACTTTGAACAAAAAAGCATCTTGGGTTTAACACAAGCTTTGATCTAACCTGTATAAACTTTACCCCCTTGACCCGTTACTCAACCTGCTCGATAACCCATAGTCCCACCTCTAACCTTGATTATGCATTTATGCTTCTGATTAGTTATGTATGTAACATTCTCATATGTTTTAAGTTTGCTGATATGCTACGTGTGATAGTAATTTTGCTCATATTAAGTACACATGTGTTGTGCAGGGCTTAGATTATGCAATGATGACAGGTGGAGATGTTGCTCCACTTGGGGCACAAGCTGTTACTAAAATTCATGAGATATTTGATTGGTCTAAGAAGTCAAAGAGGGGTTTGCTTCTCTTTATTGATGAGGCTGATGCTTTTCTTTGCGAGTAAGTTACTAAATTTTATATAGTATTTCGGGTCAACCCTACTTGATTCAAAATACCAATCAACTTATTTGACCTGTTGACCATCCCTCCCATTTTCCACCTCTAGTTGACAGTTGCAGTACATCTCTAATGCAGGCGTAATAGCACACACATGAGTGAAGCCCAAAGAAGTGCATTAAATGCGTTACTCTTCAGAACTGGAGACCAGTCAAGAGATGTTGTTCTTGTTTTAGCCACCAATAGGCCCAGTGATCTTGACAGTGCTATAACTGACCGTATCGATGATGTCATTGAATTCCCACTTCCACAAGAGGAAGAACGGTTCAAACTATTAAAACTCTATTTGCACAAGTATCTTTACGAGGAAGACGATGACAAAGAATCCAAATGGCGTTTGCTATTCACCAAGAAAACACAAAAAATAGTGGTCAAAGATTTGTCTGATGATGTTATTCGGGAGGCTGCTAAAAAGACAGAAGGGTTCTCAGGCCGTGAGATCGCAAAACTTATTGCTAGTGTTCAGGCAGCTGTTTACGGCAGACCAGATTGTACTTTAGACTCCCAGCTGTTCATGGAGATTGTTGATTATAAGGTAGGTGAGCATCATCAAAGAATCGAGCTAGCAAACGCAGGTAGTCAGCTAGCATAATCAAATTAAATTTTAACAAATGAAACTTGTTTTTTTGAGGCGAGTTCTTGTTCTTGGTTATTCGGTGTCTGATATTTGATTTTTAAACCGATACAGATATAAATGTTAAAAAAACAGACTGAAAGGAAATGCTTTTTGTAGGATTTTGAGGGTTGAGCATTAGATTTAGAGGTTTTGGCAGCTAGGGTTTATGATTTTTTATGCCTGTGTCCTTGTTATCATAAAATAGGTCTTTAGATCTTTATGGAATAAACATTGATTGTATCATGAATTAACAATCTCTAATGAATAGGGATAACTAAGAGTGTCCATCCTTTTAAACCAACCGAGTAATTCAAATCAAAGCAGGTTTGCTAGTTTGTTTGGTTCGAGATCTAAATGGTTTAGTTATGCGGTTTTGCTAGTGTAATGGTTTGGTTGTGTTTGGAACTTGGAATTGATGGTGTAAATTAAATTGTAGTTTAACTCTGTAAATGTATGTATATGTTCTTTATAATTTTAAAATACGTTATGTATACGCATTATAATCATGAATATGTCTATTATTTTAAAATTCTAATACTAAGTAGTGAGTTGAAAATCAGTTTAAACCGTCAAATCTGATTTATTAAATCATCAAATTGGGTGAACAGTTTGACTATAAAGTAAAAGAGCCTGATATGTCAAGCATGGTGATGCCTTGAGTGTTAAAAATATAGATTGTGTATATGAAGAACGAACCAAGAAGAAAACATGTTAGGGCAAAATATAGGCATATGTAATTATATTTCTACACCTAAAAGGTTGTGTGATAGCCTTTTAAATTTTTTATGATTCTTTCTATTTTTGAATCGTTTAGATGCATAGTAAGTTTGATTTATTTATAATATAACTCTTAATGATTTATGAAGTCTTGTAATAACTAATAAGTAAGTTTTTAAAACATGTTAGGTTGATTTAGGGATTTTTACTTATTCAGTCAGATCTTTTAGTGTTTAGTACAAGGTTGTGAAACAACCTCTAATGAGACATTACTAAAGTTTAGCATGTAGAGCATATCCATGAGAGTAAGATGATATCTTAATTTGTATTTTGTGGTGGCCTTCTAGATGATCGTAACGTTATCGTCAATCTGATATATCAAACGTCTGTCAACCCTTAAGTTTGGTACATGATTTTAATCACTACAAGCGAAAGTTTTGTACCAAACCAATACAACCTTATGGATGTATATAACTGGAAAGATGAATTTTGCAACAACAAAGGAACATGGTCGGTGATAATCAATGGATGTTAGTACTTCGAACTTTTAGCTCAATCTTATAATAGAATGAGATTTGCACCTAAATTTCAAGCTTGTTTGATGAACCTATTTTATTGACGCTAATCATCAATAATTCAAATCTTCAATGTCATGATCATCGATCGAATTAAGGTCCATTAAGTAAAACTTAGCCTAATATGTAATTAGCTTTTCTAAACACGATCATTAGTTCATTACAATTGAAAAGCGAGTTATGAATAATTAATATTGATCAAAAGAAGTTCACATTTCGGGTTACAAAGCTCAGAGACATTATTTCGAATGTGGAATTTGAGTTTAGTCTACTTTATAATTTTATTTCACCAGATGTTATTTTTGAATTGACAAAATCCTTCAAACACAACAAATAATATGTTAATAAAGTTATAGTTTAACCTTAGTTGACTCATAAATTATACTACTAGTAGAATATAAGATAAAGAAATCGATTGAAAGTTGGGTTGAATACAACCTAGAGTATATCAATGTCTGTAATTAGGAAAAGGAACATAACCAGACTCTATGTGCCTAAGGTCTTCAAGAAGCACTTCATAGTGTTTCTTCACTTCTTTAGCAGACTTACCACTAACCACCCTCGCAATCTTCTGCCACTTGTCAGGGGTGTCTTGATCATAAACAACGAGTGCTGTTTCAAATAACTTGTTTTGCTTAGCGGTCCAAGAGCTTCTGGCACTATAAGAGATGGAGTTTGAAGGCATTTCAAATATCAAAACAATTTGCAAAATGTGTTTCTTGAATCTACAAAGGATGGTTAATGGTTTGGAGGATGTTATTAAGGGCATTTAGTTCTTTATAGACATAAGATAGTGGTTGTTGTATAGTGGGGCGAATAAAGTTGCAATACCGTAAGACTATAAGCTATCCATCGTCATCGTCATCATCTCATAATTTGTTAAATACCGTTCAATTTTTTCTTTTCAGTAAGGGTGTCGATTTATGTACGAATTCAAGTTTGTTTCTACTTGTGTTACGGAAATTGATTCTTTCATCTTTCATTGTTCCATTTTGGACCACATTCCTTGATGAAAAGTAGGATATCAATATATTATCATTTATCAATGATCCTAGTTATCTAACCCATCTTGACTTATGTCTTGGTGTGACACATCCAAGTTGTATGAGCATGACATTTGCTCTAGTGGAAGCAAAGCTGATCACATCCAATGGTTTGTATGTTTAAATAGTGTTGGATCTCACGCGACTATTATTTGTATTATGTCTTGCTGAGTCATATTCTTGTATGTATTTACTGTTAAAATTGTATACATTACTTACGATTATTGCTATATTATGATTGTAGGTGGGACAACATACAACCATTGGAGAACATGATGACCTTATGACCATGTGAAGACTTACCAACTCTTTTGGAGAACATCAAGTGAATGTTCCACCACCAATATGTTGGTAAGTCCAAGCCTAACCTCCTTTGGTTGGCTCTTTCAAGTCTAAGTACTTTAGTCAAAGTTAAATATTAGATTGAAGGACAAAAACCACTTACCTTCGTCGATTTTTTCAGTATCAAATTTACATGCATTGAAGTTTTAGTCTCCAATACAAATATCAACAGATCGTGGATATCGTATAGTGGATTTGAGCAATTGGCGCCACAGAGATTGATAGGATGTCGTGGATTTGTGCATCTTAGCTTCCGATAACGGATCATGGACATCAGATTCACCGATTCATTGCTTATATCCTTGGTGAACTTTCCTTAGATCTCTAAATATGGCTCATGATCGAGTCGCTGGTTCTTTTTCTTTCCTCCTTTCCTCAACTCTCAACCTAGCTAGTGGCAACATCTTGTCTAGAGATGATAATATTGTTGTTGTTGAGATACACCACTGTCACTCAAGCACCACCATGAGCAATACAACTCAATCATCACAATAGAAAATGAAATTTCATTGATTCTTAAACTCGTATGTAGTCGCTGAACGATCATCATCCAGCATTTGAGTTTCGATGCTATTACAAGCGTCCGACAATACCCTGTTCAACCCTAAACATTCTAATTGATGCACACTAAACCAATGAAAACACCTGATCGGTTTAACTTAACTAACCAGCCTGTTCATGTAGCTTTCGAAACCAATCAACTAAAGCATACACATAACGCGTCGTCGGTATGTAAGTAAACGCACAATAAGAAATTAAAACTCATAAGATAGCAACTTTTAACATTTTGAACATGCCCGCTGCCTTTCAAAATACCCTGTATACATTCTCTTCTGTATCGAAACCACCGACCTACGAACTGAAGAAGCTTCAAGCAACAGGTATGATTTATGGCGTCTTCACACAACTCATAGCTTCAATTTACCAAACTTCTTATGTGAAGAAGTTTCAGATCTGTTACAACATCTGAATTTTTTTGCTGTAATCGAAGGGTTTAGGGTTTTACTTTCGCCAATAACTTACGTATAACCCTTATTCTTCTACTTCACAGCTATTAATCACAAGAACACATCATAATCGGTTAGATATTGGATCTAAGGGGGATTAAACTAGCAAATGGCGACGGAATCATCGGAGGGAGAAGAAGAAACGAAGCTGATGGGGGGAAACCCTCAGCTGGTGGTGGATGGTGATCTCCGTGAGATGGCGAAGAACGCCGCTTGGAGTGTAAGCTCCTGTAAGCCTGGCAATGGCGTTTCATCTCTTCGAGATGACAATTATGAAACCTACTGGCAGTACGCAATTTCCCCCAATTTCTCGTGTTTTTGATGTGTGTGTGTTTGAATTTGTGTCTGATGTTTGATTGATTTTGGATCCAGATCAGATGGTGCACAACCGCACCTTGTTAACATTCAATTTCAGAAGAAAGTTAAGCTTCAAGTAAGCCCTAGATGTTTGATTTTATCTTACTATCTATTTCGATTTCGGAAGTTAATTGATGTAAATTTCAGTTGTAGTTTGTAGGGTTTTAGTTTTGAGTTGGGGTTTTGTTGTTCTTTCAGTTGGTGGCTCTTTATGTCGATTTTAATCTTGATGAGAGCTATACACCTAGTAAGATCTCAATTCGTGCTGGAGATGGTTTTCATAACTTAAAGGTATTCTTCTTGAAGTTCTGATCTTTGGCTTTCATTAGTATTTATAATTGTCAAGTACTCAATTGTGCAATATAATCTGATTTGTATACAGCTTAATGCGGTTACTTACTTTATGGTTGTAGGAGATAAAAGTAGTAGAACTTGTCAAGCCAACCGGTTGGGTGTACATATCTTTATCTGGCAACGATCCCCGGTAAGGCGATGCTGGTTAAGTATGTTATTTTATTTGTGTTTTCTTCTCGAATTAGTCTTCTCTTTTAATATGTTTGATTCATCTGTTGAATGTTTTAATTGGAAGATCATCTTTATGTTATCAAACTATAATCTCATCACTACTCTTTTTTATTGTTCTTGATTCATTCCCCTTGAGTTTTAAAATTGAAAGTTCATTTTCATATTATCAAACTGCATTCTCATCGTTGTAAATATACTAATATCTTTTTGATATGTCTAGAATTTTCTAGAATGGTATTAAGGAATAAGGATCTCACAGAAAACTTTCAAGTTACAAACTGTGTATGCTTTACTACATTATATTCTCAAAAATTTCATGTGATCCTTTTCGAAAACTTACAAGTTACAAACTGTGTAGGTTTTACTACATTATATTCTCAAAAATTTCATGTGATCCTTTTCTTGTGGCAGGGAAACTTTCGTAAATACATTCATGTTGCAAATTGGTATATTGTCAAATCATCTCAATGGGAGGGATACACATGTCCGCCAGATAAAAGTTTATGGACCACAACCGTATGTCATACTCCTTTTATCTAAAGTTTCTAGTGATTGTAATTTTGATCCATTTACTTGTATGAATGGGTCAGTTCAAGTTATGTTTCACATCTAAGGGATCAAAAGGGTAGAATTGTAGAAATGAAAAAAAAAGCTTGAAAGTGAATGGGTTGAGTGGGTCAGTTCAATTTATGGTTTTTGCCACCTATGCGATTGGCCAATAGCTAATCGATTTAACCACTAGCATAGCCTAGTGGCAAAGGTGTATGCCCTTTATTTTTAAGATGGTGGGTTCTAGCCTCCTTGAGGCATTTGAAGTAGATTTAATTTGGAGTAGGGTATGAGGAGATTTTAGCTGTTAAAGAAAAAAAAGCTAATCGATTGTTGATTCGTGACCCAATCCACCTGACCTTATTTTGCCACCTTTTAGAAGTTTCTAGATAGAAATGATTGATATCTAATGCAATAATCTAGTTTTTATTGGGTATTGCAGGAACCCTATACCACACCAACAATTTCAATTCACATCAACCGAATTCATTACTTACTCGACTCTAAGATGAGGGACCTAAGATTGTTGGATATGGTTTTGCCTGCCCGACTAAGTGTAGTGTTTATGACCAATTGTGTCTCAATTTTCATACTTATTGTTGTTGGGGAAAAAAAGGTATTCAATGTGTTTTTGATCACATTATGCATTGGGTCATGGTCCTGATCATACAAACAAACAAAGGTCGAACCATTTTACATGTTTATTACTATTTAACATTGTTCTAGCGTAGGGCTCATTCATCATGAAATGAGTTGATTTAAATACTTTTTTTACTTGTGGATAGATTTAGGGCCAACTCAAATCACACGGTACGCTGATTTTGGACCAGCAGTGTCGCAACCACCTGCTAATACCTGTCACCCATTGCCTATCATGCCACTACTAAGTACTAAATTAATCTTTTTTTTCGAAGAGTTCTGTATTGATGAAACCCATTTCGGTTGCAACCTATTTTCCAGTGTCAACTTGGCTGCACATTTGGCCAGAAAGGTGAAATGTGTGCAAGAACCAGTGATAAATTCTAGACACTGTTCATGGTTGTCAACCCAAGTCGCGAGTTGATGTTCTAAACAAATGATTAATTACAATTCTAAAAAAGCAATTCTTTTATCTATCTGAAGTTCGTAAATGAATGGAATTTAGGTTACCACCATGTATACAATTTCCAACTTACGCTTTATATGCGCACTTTCATTCAACAAAAAAAATGTATTCGTATATGCGCACATTCATTCAACAAAAATGTATTTGTCCATGGGAAATACAAGACAAACTTGTGAGGCAAGAAAAGATGTCGATGCTTTGTATTGGCAACACATTATATGTATATCAAGTACATGAAGGCTAAGCTTTTCCGGCTTTCTCAGCCTCAAGCTTCCTAAGTGTTGACGAACTCAATTTTTCCCCACTTGATTCTTCAGATACCATATTCACAACTTCAATCTGCAAATTATTGTATTTAAGATATATGATTGCATGTTAAGAAAATAAAGAGCGATTGATGGAAGACACTTGCCTTTAGTTGTGAGAGGCCTATCTCTGCTCTCTTCTTGTTGACTGATTGTCCACCAGGTAACGTCTCCTTGCTGCCAAACAAGGGTCAGGTAACAGGTCAAAACAGTTCAAGTTTAAGCAGCATGGGTTGGACTGGATCACCACAAACATTTTCTGTCCCTATCTTATTTATTTTTAAATAGTTAATATGTTTAAAATGACAAAAAGTTCATTGTTACAATTCTAATATTGTTCTTCGGAATTCGGATAAAAGGATCAAGGAGATTGTATGCATTAAAAGTAGACTTGGGAACACCTGCAAAAGGTTTGACCTTTGCGACAAAACACAACCAAATCAACCCAAATGGGTGCCCTTGAACCAACAAAAGAAAACAAGAGATGTGGCTATGTGGTCACATTATTGTGGAATTTATAGAACTATTTACCACACAATTAAACAACATTTTTTACCCGCAAAGTGTTAACTCCATGAAGATCTAATAACTGGTTAACCTAAAATCATGATAGATTTCCAGAGGAGCAAACCTGACAACAATAGCCTCAAGATTTTGGTCTACAGTTGAAGGACCATAAGGATCTGTAATGGGTTCAACTTGTACTACCAGCCCAGGCTTGATGGACTGAAACAAGAGGGATTAGTAGACATGTTCGACAGTATATTAGTGCAGAAAAAAAAGAGTTAATAAAACAGAAAAATAAATGTAACAAATAGAACATTTTGTACCTTGATGTAATCTTCAACAACTTTCATTCTCTCTTCAACAGGCATTATAAGATCTGCAAACTGGAAAAGTTGTCACATCAACATCACATTACATAAGTCAAGGAAATTGACTCCAGAGCTAGAAGCATGTCAAAATGAGCTTAGTCATAACAGAAATATGAAATAAATGGTTAACTGGAGATCAAACAGAATAGTACCTTCAAGAAAAGACAGAAAACACTTGTGGAATGGAAATTCATTTTTGCAAATTCTATGCAACTACACGAGTGTGCCTATGCCATTTATAATTCTTAAAGGTGCACTTGAAAAAATTTAGGCTAAAAAAATAAAAAAATCACTAAACTTCAGGAAAAGACAGATGTCAAGTAGATAGATCTTAACAACCACATCAATGACAAGTTCTCTACCCAATTATCATCCATATTACATAAATCAGCAACAGTTGAGCCTATGTGGACCTCCATCACATAGATATTCCCCTTGTTCTCTAGCACCAGGTATTTCATTTAGTTTAGATAATTTGTCTAAAATTAGACAGGAACAGAGTAGTTTATAAGATTGTGGACCACACTTCTGCTAACATCAGTTAGCAACCTGATACGTCGCTAACTTCTGATTTAAATGAATGGATCAAAGAGCGACGATCTAATATGTCACTTGAAGCTGATTATCTCAGAAAACTGTGGCATCTTGGGTACAATGTTTTTATTGGTCATTACTATCAGTAGTGAAACATTGCACCACTGACCAAAATTTTGTCATCACAAAAGGATTGGTAGGAGTTTGAACTTTGAAGAATGGGAGGGTATTCACGTCTAATCAATGGTAATGTCGCTTTTAAACATAGCCCACTTCGTGATGGTTCATTAACAAACACAACTCTTTGAACCATCGCAACTGACCACCTTTAGAATAGACACCAGTTCATTGGTCGTCGCTAGGAGGCAATGACCCAACCATCAGTCCTCACAAATTTGATAGGTGTCAACCCTTTCGAGCAAATCCGACGGTTACTGACGAAACTATAATGATAGTTCTCAAGTTCCTATGAGGGACACAAAATTACCATCGAAATCCCTTTTTTATTTGCCTAAGACTCAACCCAAAAATACACATTTATTTGTCATATTTGATATTATCCCAAGATACACTCAAAGAGGAGTGGTAGCCAGAGCTTTGTTTGATAGTTATCCCTTTTTCCTTCATTTTATTTTTTTGCTTTTCTTTTGCGGGGGGTGGATTGTCCTGAATTGCTCTATACTGGACTCAAATTTCACAGAACAAAGCATTGTCATACATCCAACTGCCAGCATACAATGGTAACAAGTGAAATATGTAAGTGTGTGCATGCAGCAAAAAAGGGTAGGAGCAAGGTCCAAACCTGTTTCTTGGAAAGCATAGGTCCATCACATACGCCAACTACAATTCGATCCCTGGCCAACTCTGCAGCTGCCTGTAATCAACAATCAAATCCTCCACAACTCAGACATGATAACCAAACCAAAACTTCATCCGTGTCAGTTAAGCATGTGACATGAAATAGACAAAAACAGATTGATGACAAAAACCTTTAGGAAGAGATGATGACCATCATGTAAGCGATCAAAGGTGCCACCTAGAACAACAGCTCCGTAGGAATTTGGTGGAGAAATAGTTGATAAATTAGATGCAAGCTCTGGATTTGGGTCCTCCACAATTGTCATTCTATCCCAGCTGTTAGATATCTGGTTTCTGCTCTTACAAGTTTATTTTTGCACTGTATTGTACTACTGTCTCTTGCAACTGTCCAGTCAAATTCGTCATATAAGCTTGAAAATTAGTATCCAATAATAGAAGGCCTCAACATTTCGATCACTCAGCTCAGATAACATGAGAAAAACTACACAACAAGGCAGTTTAGAAACATTATTTATACTTACCTGGAGGTCAAGTGAAAGTGATCAAGCGGATTTGTGTGTGTTCGTGTATACTGGGGGGAATGCTTATATGTTTAATTTAGAGCGATGGTTTCTGCTTGACGAATTATAATTAGATATGGTTCATATGGACCCCTACCAAGTAGTAGTCGATCCTGTCAAATAATGATAGTTTGTTCGGCCAAATATGCTTAAATTAGACACAACCTAAAACAATAAAACCAATGCATACTGAACAAACCCGTATAAGTAAACAAAATACTTCTTTTGGGGAGTTTTTTGATCAATTTCCTATAAGTTGTCAGTCTGTACAAATGACTCCTAAATGTATTCACTTATTAGATTATGAACCTTTCATAAATCATAACCTAACAATGAAATAATGAAACTAATGACTTACTGAACCATAACTTAACCTCCAATGAACCTCTTATCAATTATCATTCTGGTTATCTGTTCAAAACTTATTCATCTCCATGTATTCCATATTTTCCTAGGTGGCTTTTCAATAGCATGTGAATTCTTAGATAATAAGCTTTTAACTAGCAAAGACAACAAATGTAAAGACGTACAACAGTTCAAAATTCACACACACATATACAACTCAAAAAACAGAGATATTAGCACGAGGTACTTTACTATATGATCAAATAGATCATCCACGTATTCCAACAAGCATATTCGCCTCTAGAATAAATGTTCCGTTAATTTCCAGCTTTTAAGTTATCATCTAAACTATATTTTACATTCGACGTTTGTCATACATTGAAAGCAAAATCCATACCTATTTTGCATCAAATTGAACGATTCAGAAAGCATAAGAGTGGCAACAATCACCTATATCTTTCTGTGAACTGATTCTGATAAAGAAGAACCCTAAGCGATTTCAATAACGTAAGTCGAAAAGTCCGCTACGGCTTTGGTGAATCGAAGTTTTTCCAGAATCTTCGGTGTAAAGTAAATTAGGCGATGATGATGATGGTAGGTAGGGTTTAGAAGGAAATACCGAACAAGGGTTAGATGGTGAAGAACGCCCAACGATTAAAAGATGGAAAATAAATTCAATCCAATAACGGTGACACAAAGACGCTACAATTGTTTCATCATGGAAATAGCAATTTTGGTGGGGTAGAATTTATGTGTTTTGGTCTTATTTTCATATATGTTGATTTATGTACTTTTTCACATTTATTTTCTCGTTGGATACAATTTGATTTGATATCGTAGACAAATGATTAATTACGAGAAAACCACAAAAGTAGGTTTTTATTTTTATTTTTTGAGTGTGGTGTATCGTAGAATAATAATCTATGAGTTTATGTGAACAATTGTCACGATTAAATATTACATGAGTTTATATAATTTATTTTCACAGAAACTAAGTGAGAACAAACTTTGTAATATAAGCACTACTCTTACAGCACCACCAGACATAACTAAAAAAGATTAAACAAACGGTCGTTTGCTCTACAATAAATGAACACGCACAATAATCATTTGGTAGGTTTGAATGAAATGTTTATTTAGTGTACCTACTTGATGTAAACGTTCGTTTACTTGGCCAAATGGCATAAACTCCTAGTTGTCATGTATATAAACTAGGACTTGCTTTGTTTTATAATTTTTTAAAACAGTGACTTACACTCATCTACTCCACTATCAAACTACACAAATGAACAACATCTAAACAATTCAAGATAAGTTATGATCCTCAAAATTTGAACCCACAATTTTAGTTGAGTTGAAAGCACCATTTACTATTACATCTAGCCCTCGCCGTCTTTATGTTTTATATAAATCTAACAAAAACATGCTACATTACCAAAATCTCCAACGTTTTCGACAATACACTTTTTAACGTTGCAGGAAAAAAAGGGTGCAACCAAGTGTAATTTTAGTTCTTAAAAGTTTAAGATTATATAGTACCCTACATATTTTTATGCTAGATTTAACAGATACATAATAATAGCTTATAAAGTAATTAATGCAATATATGTTAATAACAATCATCTCTTTTTAAATTACATCACGCAGTTCTTACAAAAAAGTAATTTTTTTAAATAATAGACATATGTCATATCAACTAAAACACTTTAAAATCAAAAAATGTTCGTTTAATTTATATCATGCGTCGTATTCAACGTGTGTGTCTGTTGTTTGCTTCCACTGCATGCCAACAAGGGGAAGGATATAGGGCTGTAAACGAGTCGAGTCGAGTCGAGCCAAGATGGGTTCGAGCTCAAATCTTATCGAGCCGAGCCAAGCTAGCTCGTGTTTGACTCGTGAAAAGCTTGAGTCTTATCGAGCCAAGCCAACTCGTGTTCGACTCGAATCTTAATGAACTCAAAACACCGGCTCGAGTTCGACTCGTGAAAAGCTCGAGCCAGCTCGTGGCTTGTTCGAATATTTCACCTGTGACACCCTACACAAATCTCACATCGGCCGTGAGAGGAGAACTCCACAGTTAAGCGTGCTCAGGTGGGAGCAATCCAGAGATGGGTGACCTCCCTGGGAAGTTTTCACCCGGGCAACCAAAAGCAAATCCGTGAGCTCCTCGTGGGCAAAGCGGACAATATTGTTGATGCGAGGGGTCGAGTGTTACAGAATGGTATCAGAGCCACTCCTGTGCCGTTCGGGATGTGGGACATACTTCACCAAGGATGGTGACTTCTCGGGCTCATCGAGGACGATGAGTCCAAACAGGGGGTGCTTGTGACACCCT
>BJCM01061956.1:0-19200 GCA_018326385.1 Flaveria bidentis | reverse complement strand
CTTGGGACACATAGAAGGTAATCTTTCCCATGCCCATAATTGCAACAAGAATAAAGGTCCACCAACTTCTCGATTTGTGACACTCGTTGCCTTACATAACTGTCTATACAAAAAGGCTAAAACTGCACTTCCCCAACTAAGTCTACCACAGTTATTTAAGTTTTCAATATGACTTAAATAATTTATATGCACCTAGTTGCTAGAAGTATCAGGAAATAAAGTGACACCAATCATAAAAAATAAAATTAATCTAGCTCGTTGGATGCATTGTAAATCAGGGAGTGGTTTTATTATTTCAATTTAAAATAAACCTTAGCTTTACCTTATAACCATTTACAGCGTTTGTAGCGAGTGTACAACCGGTTAAATACTCAAACCTTATTATAAATTCAGATGCATTCATAGCATAATCAATGCTAGAAACAACATCATCTTCAACCGGCAAACCCCATAAAACTTGTACATCCTGAAGGGTTACTGTGGTTTCGCCAACCGGTAAATGAAATGTATGTGTCTCCGGCCTCTATCTCTCCACCAAAGCTGAGATAAGAGCACGATCAAGTTTGCGATAACCACACTCGATCACACCCGCAAAACCATCCAACCTTATATATCTCATATTATTTTCAAGGATAGGCACTTCCTCAATGTAATCCCAAAAAGCTTTATCACATCGTCTAACACGTAAAATTCCTTCATCGCTTTTTAGATCTCGAAAATAATAATCAGCTCTATGTTGACCACTTAAAAATAACAAATCATTATTTAGTAGATCTGGTGTAATTTCCAATTCATTTTGATTTTTAAAATGAAGAATAAAATTATAGAAAAATTAGGTTGGCAAAAATAGTGAGGTTGGCAAAAGTAGTGAGAAATGGATTAACAATAACTTGAACGAATTATAAGAGACGTAACAAATAAATAGGCGAAGCTGGTGAAAGGAATAAATAGGGTTAGGTTTGAATTCGGTCAAAAATCCAGAAACCGCCCCAGCCAAGGGCGTGTTCTTCTGCATCGTTGGAACCGTTAGATCGTGTAGTGGTAAGTAAATCGTGTGGTCACGAATTTTTCGATAACCCGCCACAAGGGCGTGGTCTCTCGGTCAAAGGACAAAAGTCACAGGGTTAGTCAGTCAAAGGACAGAAGCGCAGAAACATGCATTCCAGAACCCGTCCTTGCCAGGGGCAGGAACCCTTAAAGTTCACATCCGACAAGATTTGCCCTTAAAGTCCACATCCGACAAGATTTGCCCCTCTTGTTGAGAACTAGTCTAAAAAATCCTATTTTCAAAAAAAAATCAAAAGTTTCATTATGCTTCTTTTAATTCGAAATATTCCTGGTTAATAATAAACTTCCAGATCACCACTATATTTTTCCGATTATCAGCATTCTATTATTCCAAGTTTAATACAAAATGAAAACATATTTTAACTATAAATCACTATTTTAATTTTCCAAGCTCAACATATAAAGAAAACAATTTTTAATCAAAAACTAAGCGAAGAAAACCAAGTTAACAATAAACAAACTGCACCACGTAACAAAAGAAATTAACCAACGAACTTTACTTTAGGTCCATCATTATACATTTAAACTTCATCTTTATATAACTCGAAATTAAAACAAACCAAAAGATTGTATTCTACACCATTACAAAGTACAAACACACAGCACAAAAGTTAACCGACTCATCATTCTCTACCTCTTCCTCTTCTCTGATCTCCAGCAGGATTAGGATTACTGGACAAACCTTCATCTGTCACTGCATCAAACCACAAAACACAAAATGTCCCATCACTTCAAAAAAGTTCAACACAAACCTATAAATCAGTTTCAACAACACTCATTCATTCAAAAATAACACCACCACTCACCATAAGAAGTCCCAAGAGTACCCTGTGGTGCATCCCCTTTCCCACCGAACCACGAACCCATCGCATCCCTCAGCCGATCAGCCACACCTTTATCCGCAGCCACATCACTCGAATCATGCTGCTCTTCACGTCGATCAGTCCCCAATCGACGTCGAACTTCCACCGATTCCGTTACTATCCCAATTGGTTTATCCTCCACATATCTCTTCTCAGACTCGTCCTCCTTTCCGCGGTGTAAAGCATGCGTTATCGCCTCCGATAACGCCTTATCTTCATCCCCAGGCCTCAACGTCTCCACCAAATGCTCCTTCACCGACACCCCCTTATCAGTAACCCCTTGTCGCTCTTTTTCATAACTCCAAGTCTCCGAACCTCGGTGCATTTGTGGTTGTCCTGTTCCGGATACACTCCCCTGCACTTTCGATATCACCGAGCTTCCAGCATCCACCACTTTCTCGTAAACCGGTGCAAGAGTCTCCGTAACCTTGTCTGTAATCTTGTGCGCATAATCAGTCGCGGAGCCTGTGTTGCTGCCGGTGTCGGTGTCGTGTGACTTCGTTGTTCGGTTTTGGTTTTGGTCTGAATAGCCGAGTTTAGAGGCAATGACATCTTTGGCAGCTGCTGCTTTATCAGCTATGGCTGAAGCTGAAGATGATATTTTGTTTGCGTAGGTACTACTCTGGCTCGATGGGTTTCCTGTGAGGGTTTCACGTGGTAGATTTTCAGGGTGGTGGTGATCAAAGGTTTTCGGTTCGGATTCGATGCCCATTTTGTCGAATGAATGCTGAAGTTGTGAGAGTTCGGCTTCCTTGCTACCTATGGAGTGTGGAATTCACGCAATTGTATAATCTTAAGCTATCGAGAATTAATGAATTAATTAGATCACATTTCTAGGATCTTTAACAACGGCAATCAAGTAGTTTAGGAGTCATGTAGCAAGAGTAAAGACTCTTTGAGAAAGAAACTCATGTAGTTTAGAAGTAGTTTAACACATGTATATACAATACGTGTTGTAAAGAAGTTCAGAATTGATGAATTTACCTGTCTGTGATGGATTAGTTACCTTAGTCCCATAATTTGCAGGATCCGAACCCAAACTTAATGGATCTTTCGGGGCATGAGGGTCCGGAATCATCCTCGTCTCTTTCCCAGTCATACCTTTCAATCCTCCTTGATTCACGTCTTGACCTTCAAAAGTCAAAAAACAAATAGTCAAAAGTCAAATTCAAAGATTTTTAAAATTGTACTTCGTGTTTCATGTGTATATTATACCATATGTGTGATGAGTTACACCAATAGGAGATGCCATTCTGGTGGGGTTGGGGGCCAATGGTTCCTCCTCCATCCCACTTGATTGCCCTATTTTACTCCTCCAGTTTTCCGTATGACCATGACCAACACCCGATGGTTCAGACACTTTGGTCCCATAAGCCCCTGTAGAAACGGGCGGTGGTGCACCACGGTTAGCCACCGGTGCTGCATAACGGTCCTCCCCCATCACCGATGGCTTAACCCTCGGGTGTGTCATACCTGAATCTACACCACCATAGCCAACTCTAGCCGAATCATACACTGCAAATTCATGAATCAATTTGATATATATTCAGTTATGATCAGTTTACATGTTTATTACAAGTTACAAGTAATGAAGTACGATATGAAACAGTGAAAGACGTACTGGGTGCACCGTGGACTTCAGGGTCCTCAACAGTTTCTTCTTCTTCATCATCATCGTCGTCATGTTCTTCATGGTGATGGTGATCATGGCCACCATGACCATGTCCATGCTTGGTGATTGTGTTCTTTATCTTCTTGGCTTTTTCTTTCACTTTCTTGATCACAGATTTCTTCTCCCCGTGATGCTCATCTTCATGGTGATCATGATGACCTTCAAAACATACAATGATCAAACATTCAAACCTCTACATATCAATCGGTTAAACACGAAGCATCTAGTTACTTACCGGTGTTGTGGCCGGTGGTTAGTATGTCGGACTCGTCGTAGTGGCGACCATGAGTGTGATGCAACTGTGATTCCATTTGAACGAAGAATATATTGGTGTTGAGAAGATGATGAAGAAGACGGCATATATAGATGTAAAAAGAAAAACGGCGTATCTTGGAGTTAAGGATCAACCCATGACGCATAGTGGGAGTGACACGTGTAAGAAAGTGGACGCGTGTCATGCACTGGGGCGTTGACGTGGCTACGTAACCGTGCATATTGGTCAACTGTTTTTCGATCGCCGGTGGGAACGTGGATCATAACGGTGCCCGATTTCCAGCATTCAAAGTTTAATTTTTTTTTAAGTGGATGCAGGTGAGAAAGTAAAAATAATAATAATAAAGGTATAAAAAGTATTATGTAATTGTAAGAAAAAAAAGAAAATATAATGATTGTTAATATAATTATGTGAATAAAGATAAAAATTCACATTGAATGCTCTTAGCGTTGATTTAAAAGCCTAAACCGGTGGTAGAAATGAAACGGCTTTATGAAACGTGGATTTATGATGTTAATAGTCGGGATAAGTTAAAGGATTATATCCACATGGTGCATTAAATACAATATTAGAAAACAAATATTTTCTACTTTATTTGCATTTCCTTTCACAATGCAAGTTATCTTTTAATGGCTTTTTTGTGGGCTTGTAGCCATAGTTCTTGATGATACATGTTCAGTCCATATAAAGTTATACGAGGCCCAACTAATTTTAACTGACCCAAATACCCAATTAGCTGGAGTTCTTGTCTTCTTGACTCTAGAGGTGGATATAAAATCTGGTTTCGGACCCAGGTACATGTAGTATCCGATGGGAGGTGTATTCGGATTGAAACTGCTTAAACACGTAGGGTTGGAATTAATTTTAAAATTTGAGTTTTTTTTGCGAACCGATCCGAACCCGGCCTGCTTAAATCCGAATTGAACCCGTTATGGAACACGATATTGGACGCACACAAGAAAAGAAAATAAGAAAAAAACCTAAACCCAGTATTAGACGCAGTTTAGGACCCAACCTTACCCGGGTATAACGTGTAGGGTTTTCAAGTAGGTGAACCCGACCCGGATTTATACCCGGTTGCGTCTCAACCGGGTACAAAAAACCTGGTTGGGCCCAACCTGGTTTGTATCCGGTTTCAGGTATGGCCCAAAACCTGAAATGTTGATTTTTGGTTTTTATTCATCTTTCATGGTGTAGTTTCAATTTACTTGAACTCATTGAGTTTTGTTGATCATTTGGAATTTGGATACAAGGATTGAAGGTGTTTGAGTATTGTCTTTGATGCTGTAAGTTTCTGGAGTAGACTGAAAATGCATATGTAATTGTTTTTCTCTCTTTTCACTTTCAAAGTGTTTGTCTAAATTTGGGAGCTAGTAGGAATATCTCATTTTAAATGCCCATGTGCTTTGTATCTTAGTTTTCTATCATCATATTAGGCAGATAGATTAAGGAATTTCTGGATTGACAAACACGACATTTCCAAGTGTTAATATGCCACATCCGCCCTTAGAGTTTTTTTTTTTTTTTTTTTTTTTTTTTTTTTTTTTTTTTTTTTTTTTTTTTTTACATAATTTAGGGGTTGTTTGACAGACTATTAATCAATCTCTTAATGGTTCAGATGTCTGAATGATTCAACACTTAATGTTTCAGACTGTTTGTATCACGAGGAAATGTCTGAATGATTTAGACATTTGCCTCTAAATGATTAAATATTATACTAGTGCTAAATGGTTACGAGATCTAATGCTGAATGATTAAAACCTCTTATCTGAATTGGTTAGACATTCGTATTTGAATAGTAAACGATATACTATCTCTTAATGGTTCAGTCCTCTTAATGGTTCAGTCCTCTTAATGGTTCAGACCTTTTAATGGTTAAGACCTCTTAATGGTTCAAACCTCTTATTGGTTTAACACTTAATCATTCAGAAGTTGTCAAACAACCCCTTAGTATTGTAAGATGGTAAAAGACTGATTGATTATTATTGATAGATTAGGTTAATATTACATAGAGTTTACAATAAACCCTAAAATCCTAAACGGGCCCGTGGACTCAACCGTAATAATAATTCTTACCAAACCTTAATAATAATATAGTCTAATAAGTATTTCTATCCATACAAGTCGACTGCATACACGGATGGAAATTATTCCATACAAGCAAAAAAAATAAATAAAAACAGTTGACAAAAGTTAAATTAAAATGTGAAACAAAAACAAACCAGTTTAATTAGTTGAATTGGTTTAAAACTTAAGCGTGTTGAGTTGATTGATATGGGCGTGTGACATCAACAGTGGATTGTAGAAGTTGTGAGATGCTTCCATGATATCATGGTCATTTTATTAAGCAAATTAAAACAAATTCTAATGCCAACTTGGATTAATTACAGGTCAAAAGGTGCGCCTGCTGCTTTGGAAAAACAGAGTGCCAATTGCATCAAATAGCATCCTCAACGTGTCCAATTCCTAGCAAGTTTCCATTAAGGAATCATCTTATGCGTAAATTGTGCCAAATGAGCCCTCGGTTATTATACATTTCCAAATTTGACACCAAACAATTACCTTCTTTGCTTAACAATTTGCTATTGCATAATGAAACTAAACATGTGTATGTACAAAGGCCAAGGGAGTTCTTAATAGAAGGTTCCAAATTTGGTCCAAACTAACTATAATTCGCTTTGAATTGTCACAACTCGTGTTAAAAATCTTGATTTTGAGAAATTTTTAGTGATTCAGAAAATTTAAATCCTTAGCACTTGATAAGTTGTTTGTAAGTGATGTACCACTTGTAGATTTAAAATTATACTCATTTTGAATTGACATGTATTTTTATGTATTTAACGTTTTGGTCTTTTACATGCAATATGGTATATGTTTTCTATCAGAATTCAAACTTCTATACAGATTGACAAATTTCAAACAATATATTGGGATCATGGAAATTAGTTCGTTAAATATTTGGGCTATCTTTTCCTGGTAAAATCTATGGGATATTTAATAAGAGAACAAATATATGTATTGTAATTTGTAACTCATAGAGGTTAAATAAGGTTTGTAATTCACTAATTTGCATGGAAAAGAACTCGGGGTTAGATATGCAAAATACCTAATATTTTAATTGTATTGTTTACAATTATTCGTTTGCGTGCATCTTTGTGTTTCCTTGGAGTTAAAGTCGATGAGTTGTTGACAATTATTATAGCTCTTTAATTCTTTATTTTGGCCAATTGCTTAAATTAACATAACTATATACATTTTTTAAAGCAACTTATAATCTAATTATACCTCCTTGTAAGATTTGCACCTTTAATCATTTGGATAGATGGACAATATTTAACCTCTAAAATATCTCTAGTGAGATTGATCTAATATAACTATATGGTAAAAATTAATATTATGATAATAGAGTTGTACTAATGAAAAGTTGAAAGAAAAACAGAGAAATCAAGTAAAAGCCTCGCATGCTGCATTTTATAAAAAATACCAACGGCCTTGATTCTTTATAAATAGTCATTAACTTTAATAAGAAATTTCAAGAAAACAAAAGAAGCAACATATACAAATAAAATATAGGAATCCAGCAATCTATAAAACTATCATACTCTTTGTACTTTCCAACCTACACTTTGAATCTTTTCATTTCTTCCTATAATCCAGTATATCCCTGATTCCTAAGATCAACAAAAAATGGCAGTAGAAGAAGCTAAAATGGTTGAAGTAGAACCCGAGTGCCCGCCGGAGGAGCCCCACGTCACCCCCGAGAAGGAGGATGAGAAAGCCATCCACCCCGTTGAAACTCCTGTTCATGATGATCATAAACCAGTTGATGATTCTAAAGCTCTGGCCGTAGTCGAAAGTAATTTAATCTCTAATCGCGCTTTCTTTTTTTGTATTGATTCGTTAAAAACTTGATAGTTTTATCGAAGTTTTACGTGTTTGATAAAATTACAGAACCAGCAGAAGTTTGTGAGGAGAAACCTAAAGAGGGTTCCGTCAATAGAGGTACTGTAATCATGCAGAACCAGAGGAGGGTCAAAAGGATCCACTAACCTCGGTTACAAGAACTTGTCAGTTTATTATGTAAAAAATTTGAGTCTTCTAAATTAAAAAAATTAACTTAGACCGTGGTCTGTAGATTATCTTATGATGACCTTGATTAAGAAGCTCTGGTTCTACAGTCGAATCTAAACCATTAAAACTTTAGTTAAAGATGATGCTTTGAATTTGAAATCTTTTTAACAATTAAAGAACATTAAACTATTGTTTGTTTTATTTGTTCAGATGATGTTCTTGCTAAAGTAGTGACAGAGAAAAAAGAGGCACTTATTAAAGCATGGGAGGAAAGCGAGAAGTGTAAAGCTGAGAACAAGTAAGAACACAGTTAGAAATGAAAATAATATAAGTTGTTCAAGTTAAAGATGTTTTTTTTATGTAAAAGTACTGATGTTTGATGATTGAACAGAGCTCAACAGAAGTTATCTTCCATTCAAGCATGGGAAAACAGCAAGAAAGCCGAACTAGAAGCCGAGTTGAAAAAGATTGAGGTAACATATTTGAACTTGATCAGAACATGAGTTTAGAGTAGAAAAAATATTAGAAAGATTATATTCATTATGTTTTATTATGATAATCTTTATCATAGTTAGAAGATATAATTTGACTAGGTTTTCTTTTATATAATTTTTCTCACAGTTGATCAATAATACGCAATATATTATGATTTTATTGTTCTATAAAAACATCATTATAAACATAGATTGATTATCATATACTTTGTTTCTAATCATATCATACAACTTATACTATAAAATCGGTTAAACAGGAGGATCTGGAGATAAAGAAGGCCAAATATATAGAAAAAATGAAGAACAAGATCGTTGCGATCCACAAAAGAGCAGAAGAAAAGAGGGCCATGACGGAAGCCAAATGCAGAGAAGAGGTTCTCAAGGCGGAAGAGATGGCGGCTAAGTGTCGGGCTACAGGCGAAACGCCCAAAAAACTCCTTAAATGGATTTAGAGCTAGACTGAATTTGCATGTGTATCAGCCTTTGATTTTATTCATCTCTTGATGTGTGCTAATATATGTTCTTATGGTGTATGATTGGTTTAATGTTTCAGTATTCGTGTGTATATGTATGTATATCCGTATATGAGAAACAAGTTTGCAAGTAACAATTTTATTCCGTAATATCTGTTCAAATTAAAACTTATGAAGGCATGCAAAAGGCAACTGAATGGAATAATGAAAATTCTCGTGGGTCGCAATCCAGTTCACTAGTGGGCCTTTGCTTGATTTTGGGCCTTCTTACCTTTAGCTATTTTCTTTGATCGTGAAAACTGATGGGCTTATTCGCTTATCAGTTATCACGTTGCCTTACTTGCCTCTAGGCTCTAGCTATATATTCCGTAAAGATAAAATATTATAATTTATTTTTCGTTATTTTATATCAACAATACATTTACACTATCATTGAGCTTGAGATGGAGTATTAGAATAAATAGAGTGAGAAGATTATTAGAATAAAATAGAGTTAGTTACATTAGTTAGTGAGTTGGTTACATTGTTACAATTGTGTTTTAATCAGCATAAATAATGGTCCCTGAATTGAAATTTTATGTTGGTTAAACGACTGATGTTGAAGAACTCTCTCTAGATTAGGTTAGATTATGAGTAGATTAGATTTCCTTTAGTTATGTTTGTTGGTAGTTTATGATAGGGTTCGCCATGGCCACAATGGAGGAGTTTCACTAGAATATATGTTTAGTGTTTTGATACGATATAATGATAGTATAACATGAGTATGGGTCTTGTTATTGATTAACCACTATCTTTACACCTATAACCCTTTTTCTTCAAACACAAGGTACCCTTCTCTATTCCAAACCTAAAGAACCTTTTTTTGCCTATGAATCAAACAATAGGTTAGCTCATGATTAACACATGTGAAGCTAATATAGATATCATTGTTTAAAAATTGCTCTTGGTATTGTTGAACCATTGGCATCCAGCCCCTAACCCTCTTGACTCCATTCACTGGGTCCTCATAGTTCCTAAATTTTGTTCAATAAGAGCATTCACAGTCCGTTTCTCATTTTCTATGTGAGTGGGTGTCTTATATTATTGGGGATGGTTGTGAGGGATTGTGAGTGAAGAAAAAAGAATATTTATGGGGGTTGTACCATGTTTTCTCATATTTGAGGAAACACGGTGCAACCCCCATAAATTTTTTATATTTTTTAATTTGGTTGTGAGTGGATGAGAGAGAAAAAATAATGATAAAATTATAAAAAAATATTATTTAATTGAAAAAAGAAAAGAAAATATAATAATTTATAGTATAGTTATATGGATGGATATAAGGAACGGACTGTGAGTACTTTAAGTAACTATAAACTTAATTTATAATTTTGATATTCAAATCACTAAACATAATCGATATATTTTTGGGCCGTAGCATCTTATTAATGGTTCTCCAACTGAATTGATGTTCGAAAAAAATCATAATTTTTATATATAAGTGTGTTAAAATATTAAATTTTCTTTATTTCCAATTTCTAAATATAGTCCAAAAACAAGTATGGCGTGGTCAACACGGCGATGACCTATTATAGTAAAATTAAATAATATAAAATATCAAGTGAATTTTTGTTTTTCCGATAATTCTTGGAGGGTAAGTTTCCTTGAAAAAGTGTATGGAGTTACTTTTTGGTACCACAAAAAGACAAAGAAATGACCTTCTTCTCTTTCCATCTCATTTCCACTTCATTATCCTTTTACCATTTCATTCCTTCCTATAAATCCGTACCCTTTTATTTTCCAATTAAACCCACAATAATAAATTAAGCCTCAAACAAAATCAGAAAATCTATCTATCAGACTATCACTCACTGCAGTTATATCTTACGTACAGTACAAGAGATATGGTGAAGCTAACAATAGTTGGAAGGATTTATGATGGATTACCCCTTTCACAAGGGCCCATTTACAATCAAGACGACGTCGTTTACAAGAAACATGCAGAGTTCTTGCTTCATGAAATCTCCATGGGTGCATTGCCACCTTCCACTGCCACCATCTTCCTCCATCACCATTGCTTCAAGTATGTTACATGCCCTTCAATAATATGATTTGTATAAAGCAGCTAGCAAACATTACTTCATGATGACAGCTCTCTAATTAATTGAGTTGTGATGCTAACTAATTAATGAAGCTACATGGTGAGAAATGGGATTTGTGTCATTACATTATGTGATGATTCATATCCAAGGAAGCTTGCATTCCACTACCTTCAAGATCTGCAAAAGGAATTTGACAAGATTGATCAAGAACTTGTTAGCCAGATAACCAAACCATACAGCTTTGTCAAATTTGGTAACTGGCTAGTCTTCTAATTTTCTAGTTTTTCTATTTTATGTTTAGAATTAGATAGTAAGGATAAAGGGCGTCCTTTGAAACAAATAGCTAGTAAGGTTGGTAGTTTTTGACCATGAGGGTATGGTTTTAGACATTGAAAAACAGCCCAAGCACATACTGTAGAGTAAGACTGCATACATGTATCCTACGCAGAACAAGGGCTAAGTCAATCACATGATATGCTCTCGTCTATCTCTAGTGCGGCCGCTATTTCTTCACTGTGATATGGAAGGTTTGTTTCTAGAGAAACGAACGAGTCTGACATGTAGCGGAGAGAGGATGAGGGAAAATTGTGGGGTGGGGATAAGAGAGAGGGAGAACGGCCCGTGGGGGGAGGTTAGTGGTGCGAGCCCAAGTGCGAAGGAGCAAGTTATTTATGTTTTGTAGGCCCACAGTCGTTTGTTTAAAGAGTCTTTGTTAAAATGATCATAAGTTGGGCTAAAAGTCTTCATTTTGGGTCCGCGACCGGTCAAAACACTCATTGGATCGAGCAAGCTATTTCCGTTTTAGAGGTCCAATATCGTTTGTCCAAAGAGCTTTTATTAAAATGATTATAACTTAGGCTAGAAGTTTTCGTTTTGGGCCTACAACCAATCGAACGAAGGTTGGACTGAGTAGCACGTTTTCACAAACTGCTATAGCCGATTTGGGTTACTGTTTCAGCCAAAAAATGACTTATTTTATGAGTTATTTCACTTTTGTCTTATTTATACATTTTGTTGAACTTTATTTTTTGCCATATTTTGGTCCGGTTATGATCTAATGTGGCCCATTTGAATCTTGATTTGCTTTTTATATGCATGTGAGCAATGAGAGAAGTTTAGTTTCAAAGTTTATAAAAAATATTTTTTCTCTATCACAGCATGTGTTAGTGTGTGAAACCTTGATTATCAGCGTTCTTTGTGAATCAACGATAGTTAGAACAATTGTTTCTGGTATTCTCGATGAATCAACATGTTCAATTATTATCTTTTGCTTCCGCCTACATCAGTTAGTTATGCCGACGTGGAACAAGGCTGGCTTCCCGTGAGACACAACTATAAATACAATATAACTAACTAATTAATTTACCATGCATGAACGCAGATAACATTATTTGCAATATCAGAAGACAATATATCGATACAAGGACTCAGGCTAACTTGTCAAAGCTAAATGGAGACAACAAACAAGAACTTGATGTTCTTACTGAAGAAATGTCAATAGTTGTTGAAAGGAGGAGGAGATCAGGTAGTCTACTTAAATATATACGAGCTTTACCAAACTATGATATTAAAATTAAGTGGTTTGAAAATCAAATTTAACTATCTATTTTGTGACATGTTTTATTTTTAATCATCAGATACGCTTGAGAGAATGATGATAGCTCATAAAAGTACTTCCCCGGTGTGGGACTCGAAGACTCTTGAGGTAGATATATAGAACAAAATTTATTTTTGGACACCGTTAATTATGATAAAGATTGTTTATAATGAACCTTAAGTAATATGTTCAATCTAATAATAACTTATATTTCACAGGTTATTGCAGTGAAATGGACACCCGTCACAGTCATCTTCGTTGTTGCATTTGTTCTTTTATGGAGTAGCTTGAAGGAATGATAATGTGTACAATAAAGTTTAGCTATAGGGAACCATGATAAAGGAGATGAATTACTATGTATACATACACAAAATTCTTTATTCTTTAATGTGATAATGAAAAAGGATCCACTCTAGTTATTTATACATTCTTTATTTATATATTCTTACACTCTTTGTTAATGAAATACATGTTACATACACATGAAGTTATCTATGTGAAGTCTCCATCATCAAATTCAAATATTTGATCAATTGTCATCTGTGTGTGAAGCACAGTGTCATTCGAATCCATGTCTAGACGGTTTTGATCCTCGTTGCCCCTTGTTGATCCTTTATTATATTGCCATTGATGCTCGATGGTGCTCAACAGGTTTGGTTTGAATCATGACTTATAAGTGGTTGATCATTTGACATGGTAAAGTCTTGTTGAAACTCATCTAAGCTAACCCAGTCAGCAAATAATAGTTTTGGTAAGTTGCTGATCCGGGTGAGACCGACTGAACCATGTCAGCTGATGAAATGTGGGTGAAGTTTGATGCATTTAGGCATGATGAAGATGATTCTTTACTTTCTATGTTCGATTGTGTGCAATCAAGTTTAAGATGACCTTGAACATATTTTGATCCGTCTACTTTCTTCTTGAGGTGTGAATTCCAATAATTTTTAATCTCGTTATCTGTCCTTCCATGCAAATGTTGTGATATTTGAGACCACCTGATCATCCGCAAAATTTAAAATTAGAACAAAGTCAAGCCAATATAAACAATGATCAACTGAAAACAATAAAACGAATGCAATCAGTTAGTTACTTGTTGCCTAACAATCCATGAAGGATCATAATGGTTTCTTCTTCTTGTGATGAAAATGACCCGCACTTTAATCCTGGTCTAAGATAATTAATCCATCTTAATCTACAGCTCTTTCCATTCCTTTGCAAACCTAAAGGAAGGTAATTTGGGTTGTCAAGTATTAGTAAAGATTAGTAAGCTAGTTTTGGTCTGAAAATTAACATAATTTTCATACATGAATGAAGTTAATTACCTGCATTAATGGGGACAGAACTCCAGCAAACATGGCCACGGTTCATGACATAATATGTTAGCTTTTGGTCCTCATCGGGCGACCATAATCCCTTCTTGTGCTTCATCGTTCGCTTTTCTGGTAGCTTGCACCTCATTGTCAAGAAAGATGACCTTTATACTACAAAAGGTTAAGACTTTGATGAAATTAACTATATATGTATTATATATGTATGAGAGGAAAACTATATTGTTTGTGATGCAGAATGAAGATGTTAATGAATGAAAAACTTTAGATGATTGAGTATTTATAGGGAATATCATATAAATTATTTATGCATCTCTGATCTCACCAAGAAGTTACAAAAAAATAAAATAGAAGGGATTCATGGAAATGTCAGATATTCCATCCACCAAAGAGCTCATTGACCTTTAATCAACAATTTTAGTTTTTTAGAACATTTATACATACATTAAATAGCCAGGTTGGTTACGTTAAATTTTCACATTATGTATTTTTTTAACATCATTTTCTATTACTAGAAAATTCATTAAACCTGTACACCAGCAGGAAAGGCTTTTTTCCTGCATTCCATAATTCATATTAAAAAAATAGAAACGAAAATAAAGAAATTCTTACATTTATTTTTGTTGTTTTATGATTTGCCATTTTTAGTGATTTTTCATAATTCTCTTTTGAAATTACAATATCCCACTCACATTACTGAACTTTAATAATACATATAAACAATTTCGTGATTTCGAAAAGGCATCGTCTCATGAAATTTCGAATGAATGTTGGAAATTTATTGATAATATTAATACGGTTATTAATATTTAATCAATAAATTAATATGTTGAATGAAAATTAATATGGTTAATGACATTAGGAATTAATAGTGTGGGAAGTCGTCCCACATTGAAAGAGAGAAAGAATATAAAATAGTTTATATTCTATAACCTCTTGTTTATATTGTTTCGTAAGGTGTCACACTAAATGGATTCGCGAAGGGTCTCGCACTCGCACACGCGCGCAGCGTGGGCATGTGTGCGCAATGTTGCGCTTTGATGGCGCACTCGCATCACTGCGAGCCCTTTGATGATTTTTGAAGGTTGGTTCGAGGGTCTGGTGAGGAGCGACTGACCTTGGTGCGAGGTCCGAACTGTGACTCGTAACAGTTTCCGTTACACGTTGACTGAAACGGACGACTGTTATTGACGAATTAAATGAGCAGTTACGATTTCGGATTAATGGCTGGGTGGCTATTATGATTCGAATTCCACTATAAATACTGAGTGTGGCTCAGTAGAAACATACACGAACATAATTCCAAACCTGCATCAAATCAGGTTCTCCATCTCTCTGGATTCTCTTCTTCAAACAAGTTCGGGTTCTAGATCAACCCTGGCAGTACAATCTGCTTCGGCTGTTGTACCCTGGGAAACAAAACGAGTTCTTTTGAGAGGCTCGGAATTTGTTTTAAGGGCCCCGTGTTGAACACGATCCTTAGCTTTTGCATTTCTGTTTCTTCTTTTTCTGTAAATTATACATTGTAAAAGAATTGATAATCATTTATTTAAGCCCTCTTGTATTGATTATATTAATAAAATTGGTTGAATGTTTATTTTATATGAACGGTCTCCTACAATGAATTCCGACAAATTAAGAAAAAAAGAAAGTGAAAGTGATTTTGTTATTCTTTTCTTTTTTAAAATTTTTTTTGACTAATGACTATATAAAGATATATAGTTACAAAGTGTAAATATGATTTTCGACATTATATACATTTCAATGGTTAAATATAAGGCCGTCCCAAGATTTTAAGTAATATAAAACGTATAAAAAGGTTAGAAGAAAAAAAATAGAATACCCTCCATTGTTGACGCTTTTAGGTTAAATCTATATATTTCTTTTGTTAATACTGAAATAATTACTTACATATAAACTTCATTATTAGTTTTAAAGAAAGTTATATCACAAAATCAACATTCTTATATCATCTTTGCTTTTTGAATATAATAACGTAATACTCTTTTAATTTAAAAAATGATTTTTTAAAACATTGATGTAATATTGATTATAAAGGTACATCTATTACTTAAGAACAATACATCTAACCTATTTGCAGAAATGTCTATAAATTAACTAGTTATAGCACTACGTATAAACATATACCAAAAAAGTGTAACTTACAACGATATGTTCAAATGTGTCCTCTTTATAATTATAAAGTTCGATTAGTTAAGGGTTGAAACTTGTTTTAAGCACACCATAATTTATTGATAAGTGAAATTTCACGTGGCAATTAAATATGGGAGTGACTAATTTCTACGACCAATCAGAAGCTTGACTGACTTATGTTAACAAACATCATAACAAACTTATTGTAATACACATTAAAGTACATAGAATATATGGAAACTAAATCCGATAATCAATATCAATCATTTTAGCGTGCCCTACAAAACGTAAAATATAAAAAGTTTTCCTTCTACACTAGAGATAAACCGGAGATTCTCATTGTTTAAAATATGAATCCAAATCAATTTTAATCCAACGATATGATGACAAAGTAAGGTTGTCCTTGTGTCGGTTGACAAGCTGACGGTTTGAATCCTTGAATCCAATTACAACTTGTATATTTATTCGTGTTAAATAAATCATCTCTAATCCTAAAATACTGAAACTTATGTAAACCAAACATGACATGTTTAAACTATTTATCATAACTTAACGAGTGAAATGAGTTAATGAGCTATAAACAAGTCGGAAGTTATAAACGAGTTGTGCTCAAGTCATAAACTTAATAAATCGATCCTACAAAGATTGATGGACTATAATAAATAGGTTAACCATATTACAAATTGATTGGCAGGTTAATTTGTTAAATAAAATAGGTATACGAATTAACTTGTATAATTATATAGATAAATGTTCTTCTATACACATTATTTGTCAAAATAATTTAATATAATACCTTAAAATTTGATTGTTATAAATTATCATCCATAATTTACCATAAAAGAATAAAAGACCTGTAAACTTAATAGAAAAATAAGTACGGTTCACATGTCATTTGTTTGTTTTGATTTTTTAGTTTTGAAGTATCTTTTACTCCACTAATTTAATACTAACGAAATGGTTCTCCGGCTTCCCATTTTTCCTTATAGAAATGGAAATGGGCCATTTCACGTGTAGAGTTGTATGATACAACTTGTATGTCGTAATCATCTGCAAATCACACATCACAAACTCTTCTTAATCGTCCATTACCACCATGTCATAGCTTCGTACACATGCATTTTATTTCATAAATATCTTCTTCATTTTGGTGGTTTAATTATTTCTATTTTAGTTATTGAAAAGAAAGACGTGAAATAAACTCGAACATAATTGGGTGAAATATAGTCTTTTAAATGGCAATTTTTAATATACAAAAAGATGAATGTGGACCAGGGACGATAATAGTAAAAAAAAAAGGGGGTGAATTGGCAGTTTTAATAAATTTAAAAATAAAGATATAAACATGATGGAAGATTAGAACTTTTTTTAAACAAATAACATTATATAAGATAATAATAGAGGAGCTAACAAGAAGCTAAAAACCCAGTAAGTACATACATAAAACAGAAAGTAAAAACTTGATAATTAAAAACCCAATAGAAGAGGTGTCATCTTGTTGGAAATAATAGTTCATATATTTCAATTCATTTGGTTAGAGTAATTAATGATATAAGGTTTTATATTTATTGTATGATTGGTATGTGCAGATTTGTGTTTAGTTGAGCTGATGAGCTGAACTTGACATGACATTGGGTTGCTAAACTTACTAATGGGTTGCTGACTGATGGGTTGTTGAACATGCTATTGGGCTTAAGAGTTGTGCAATTGAGTTAAGAAGTGATTAGGTTTACGAAAAGAAATGAGATTACAAATTTTTTTCTCATCTTTTCTGATTGTTCATCTTCTCTCTGAGTCCCTTGAACAAAACCTTATTTTTTGTTCATTTTTAAATTTCAGTTGAATCTCAAAGTTTAACACCATCTCCGCTGCTAATTGTTTTGATCGTATGTGTTCATTACGTACATACGTTTCATTTGGTTGTTGATAAACTGTGTTTTTTTAATTAATCTTTGAGTAGTTATAGTCAAACTTTGTTTTGTCAAGTTTTATGACATCCACATCAGCAGGATCAAAAGGGAAGTTGCATAGCACAATGATAGTTCTTTTCTCTCTCCTTGTCTTGAGCCATAACACCATCATCAACCATATGTCGCATATAATCTTATACATTGATGGTTGGACACATTCAAAAAGAATCTTATTTATGTGCATCCATAAACTCCAAGTTGTTTCCATGAACATCAATTGAACTGTCTTTTTGAAATCTTCATCCCCAGTAAAAAGTTAAGTATGTCCATGCGATCTTTGAAGGAGAAAGCATACATCTGTTGTATGTCACACCATGAACTTACCACTGACCATACTTGAGCCGCAAATCCACATGCAATGGAGAGATGTTCAACTGAATCTTCCATTGAAGAACAAAATTTACACAGCGTAAACTAGAGAGGAATGTTTCTTCGAATCAGTGAATCACAAGTAGGAATGCGATTCAACACCATTTGCCAGTTAAAGACGTTTACCTTTTTGGGTGCCCATCAGTTCCATGAGAACTTACATCCATTATCACCAATAACCTAGTTTTGTATTAGGGATTTAACACACCTAGCAGAAAAAGTTTTTTTTTTTCACCATATCACACCATCTCCAAGTATCCATAGTTTATAAAAAGGGATTGAACAGAAAACTTTATTCTGTGTATTCTTTTTGATAAATGTAAAACTTACAATGAGCAATTATATATAGAAAAGGATAGAATGCTAGCCAAAAATAGATAACAAAGAAAAGGAAATATAATCAAATGGAATCAATCAATTGGCTGGCGATATGACTGTGAATATGGCGAGAATTATGGTTTCTTATACTCCCTCTCAAATTGGAGCATGCGGGTCACAAATGCCCAATTTGCCAAGTAGTAACTGTAGCTGACGAGATCCCAAAGCCTTCGTGAATAGATCCGCTATTTGTGATTTTGTGTTGATGTGAAGAGGCTCTATTTCATTTGATTCGACCCGTTCCCGGACAAAGTAGCAATCCATTTCTACATGCTTCGTTCGCTCATGAAACACCGGATTATTGGCTATGTGTTTAACAGCCAAGTTATCACAAAATAACTGGGTCGGATTGTTTAGAACAATACCAAGCTCTCTTAAAAGCCACCGCATCCAAATGATCTCACTAAC
>BJCM01061955.1:0-24885 GCA_018326385.1 Flaveria bidentis | reverse complement strand
GTTTTGCAATCGGTTATTGCTAGTTTATGCAAACCGTGACATATTAGGTTTAATATTTACTTTTTTTATATACTAGTTAGTGTTAACAAAGAAGTATTAATCATGCAAAAATATATTGACATCGGTTGTGTTTTTTATTTTATCATATTACGAGTTTGTGCTTTTGTGGTATATTTATTATTGTGTTTTGTTATTATATGTGCTAGTTTTACATCAACTACTTAATTATTGATTTGCAATCGGTTATATGTTAGTTTTGCAATCGGTTATTGCTAGTTTATGCAAACCGTGACATATTAGGTTTAATATTTACTTTTTTATATACTAGTTAGTGTTAATTTTTTAATCATGCCAACCGTGACATATTTGTTTATGTGAAATTTTTTTATGTTAACAAAGAAGTATTAATCATGCAAAAATATATTGACATCGGTTGTGTTTTTTATTTTATCATATTACGAGTTTGTGCTTTTGTGACGTTACGAATTTAGAACTAAAAGCCGATATAGAAATTATCATAAACATTATATGTAATTACATAATAAGTTGGTTCATACATTATCAAAATTACAAAAATTGTATATAATTACCATTACAAACAACCAAACAAACACAACAAAATATATAAATACAACAACCAAACAAACACAACAAAATATATAAATGCAACAACCAAACAAACAACCATCATAAATACAACAAAAGCATTATAACTAAAACTACATATATAAATACAACGAGTTTGTACATACAAAAAGAAAAAACATACAAACAAAATATATCTATCTAACCCGCCATGTCATCATCTCCGGCTTGACCTGACCCGCCCCCGCCAGAGGTGCTAGCATCGTCATGCCCTAACCGTCTGGGTGGTTGTGACAACAACGGTGTACCCGAGATCGCATAGTCAGCAGCCACGTGATGTATCACCCACTCCATCATATCCTTGATACGTGTGAGCCAGTCGTCCATGTGGATGAACTTGGCATGCGTGTCCTGAAGCATATCAACTATATGAGCAGACAACCACACAGCATAGTACACACGCTGAGGATGTTGTGGCGGGTCTTGGTCATCCGACGGATGAATGGGCTCATCTTCCTCTCCGCCAATCGGCTGGTGAACTTGTTGAACTTGGACTATGGCCCCTGCCAACCCGGGCGTGTCCACCAATGGCTCAGGCATCCATGCAACAAGGTCATGGAATCTTTGCACCTGGTGCCACGTGCCCTCCCCAAACCGTCGAGCGATCCTCATCCAGGTGGCGGTGGCCTGTGCCGCCAGGCGCACAGGAGTCGCTGGCAGTGGAAGCTGGGAAATACCCGGGAATCAATGAACTTTACCTCATACATTAATTACCTTGTACACTAACCGTCACAGTTAGATCAAACCGTGGCGGTTTCTGCTCCACCCATGCCTCTTTATCCGTGTACTTTTGTCAGTGTACTTTCTCAGACCCATGCCTCTTTATTAGAGGTCATGGTTTGAGCAAACAGTCATGGTTAGGCTTCAAACTCTCACGCTTAGGCTTCAAACTCTCACGCTTAGACCTAACCATAACGGTTAGGTCCGGTCTCCCCCTAAAACTACCTGTGGTATCCCCAACAGAACCCTATATTAAATACATTTTAGATTGTTTTAAGCGAAGTTCTATAAGCAAAACCAAAACCTCATAAATACTAATTATATGACTTGTATATATAATTATTTAAGTTCAAAGTTAATAAAAGTTATATTTTATTTAACTTATTTTTTACCACTTGTGTTTTTAGGTTTGAACTTATAAAAAAGCTAGCTTTATGATTTGAAATTTTCATTTGTTATAAGTCATTATCACGCATTCCTCATGTGTCAACAAAGACGAATGTGAATAGATGCCCTTGCCTTGGATTGACATCCAAACTTGTAAAATTTTGTTCTTGTATTTTTTAAAGGAGTTCTTAATACTTCTTAGAAGATAAAAAAGTATTTTAAGCATTACATTGTGCGCATAGGCGAAGCTTAATATGGGCTAGGGGTTTTTTTCGATAGTAATGTTAAGTTTCGACTTGATAGTGTAAATTTTTGGCCAAGTAGTGTAATTTTTTAATAAATATAGATTTCGTCTCCCCTTAAAATAACTTATTTTTGCCCTCGCCTTTCGTATGATGTGTCCCAAGCTCCGTCGCTAATGATGCGTATGTAATGAAGATTTATTTTGTATTCTTGGACAATTTATTGAATAATATTGCTAAATATTATACAAATGAGAGGTGCATGTTGAGAAATAGAAAGATTTGGGATCAAGGAAGCGTGACCCTTCAACTATAAGCTATTAAATTTCTAATGATATTGTTGGAATCTATATATAAACTATTATTAATCAAATAAAAGACTAACAAAGCTCCACGAGCTAAATGTGCGTAGATTTTATTAATTTTCGACTTTTTCTAGAAGTTTTTTTTCTTTTAAACGCAACTCAACAGTCAAGAACGCCTCAATTGTTTTCATAAATTTCATTCTTTATATAATCTCTAACATATACATATACACACGCTGACACACATATAGGTAGATCTATGTTAAAATAAGAGGACTACAAATCATGCGAAGGGTAGGAAGGGGTCTTGGTAATTAATTAATCTTTAAATTGAAAGGTTGTAGAAGCGCCATGTCATAAAGGATGAATCAAACATGAATAAAATAGGATGAATCAAACATGAATAAAATAGGATGAATTTAAATTACGAACTCACGCGTTGTGGCGTTTTAAACAGTGAAAAGGCTAAGATTGATGAACCCACACATTGTGGCGTTTAAAACTGTGGAAAAATTAAGATTGTTTATTTTTTATATAAAAAACAAAAAATGGCCGCAAAGATTGATGTTCACAATAAGATGTTATATTCAAAACTAAAAGCTCATGTCATCATCTGTGGTGGCTGGAAAAGAATGAAAATTATAAGTGAAACTGTGGTGGTGGAAGTAGTATATAATGGAAATGACAACATTCACTTTGATGCTGCAATTGTATGTTTATGTCAACGTTAAGTAACCTTGTTTACTCGGTTTGAAAAAAAGAAGAAAATACAATGTCAAATTTATAAACCGCTAAACTCCACCAAGAATGTTTGTAAATAATATATATTATTGCCACCACCAACGTAATAGGTAGATTGAATTGGTCGGAGTTGGTTTAATCACCGAGGAGAGTTGCAAAGGCATGAGGACTTTGTGTTAGGAAAGAAAGACACAAAGAAGATGTACAACACTTTTATGCATACGTACAACGCTTTTGTTGGCTTTATTCAAGTTTTTTTTAAACGTTCATACGTGATATTTTTTGTTAAACAATACAAATGAATAAAAAGTTTGGCTAAGTATTTTGTCCAAAATCTTACATTTACATGAGTGATTGGTTGCCGAAGTAATGTCCATTAGAAAATAGTTATCTTACATTTAGGGGGGGGGGTTTCCTCTTTTTTTTTCGCCGGTAGTGTTAATTTTTAGCCCGTTAGTGTTAATTTTTGGCACGGTAGTATAAATTTTTATATAAATATCGAGTTCGCCCCCCCTAAAAAAATTTAATTTCGCCTCCGCTACCCCTACGGAGATGTTCAAGCTCCGCCACTGGTTATCATGGACGACTACCATAGTTGGACTTATTGGTGTCATGTGTTAATATGTAATCCGTTGATGATAGTCTTTTTTTCTTTGGTTTAAGATATCCACCTAAGATTTGTTGGGAATCAAGTGCTACCGATATGTATTTTATTTTTTACTTTTTTTAATAGAGGGATCCGCCGGTAATTATTCACATATATCGATTATACGTGATACTCACTACTTTTAGAGTGTAAGAAAATTTCACATATATCGGTTATACATGATACTCACTACTTTTAGAGTGTAAGAAAATAATGGTTTTTCTAATGATTAAAAAGAGTTAGGTTATGTTATCTCAAGTCATTGAAAGAGCTCTATCATCTTTATGACTCGTAAAAAAGCTTGTTTGAATTTCATTCTTTTAATCAAAGTTGATTATCAAATAAACATTATACCAATTAGGAATATTAAATATTATCTTTTTATATAATTAAATTTAAGACTATTTAACCGCACTATAATATGAAATTATAATATTATATTAATAGTTAATAGTAATGTCTATATATAATGGATCATTTGGAAGACACTCCAAAGGCTATCAACTTTTTCTTATCTTTCCATTCACTGTTGTGTAGCCATTGACCCCTTGTCGATATTTATTACACCCCTCAAACTAAGCAAACATATCTTATATGTAGTTCATTAATTACCTAATGAAGAAAGCTAAATATAGGTTTGTAAGGCATAATCATGACAAAAACTAGTTTTCTTTTAAATTCATCAATCACTAGGCTTCAATTGTTATAGAAAAACGTACAAAAGTCCTAAATATGCAGCAGATCAAAGTAAATCTAGGCCATAAATAAAGATTCTACCATCATTTTTTCTGCCAGTGTTTCAACTTCAAATGACATGATATATCACAGATGTTTCTTTTATACACTAGTATTCTTTTCAAATGCAATCATCTTGTATTTTATATAAGAGAAGATAAAATTGCTTTTGGGGATTTGTTTGACTAAAAATTTAAAATGTATTTGTAAACACAAGGGTAAAATAACAAAATATTTTTCTATACATAAATAATTTTAATCTCAAACGTACGTCATCAATAGTCATAAATTAATTTCAATTTCAAATGCAAGTCGCAAATAAAGATTCGTCTATCAATTTTTCAGGTGATAAATCAATTTCAAACGTCATCAAGAGTCACATTATTTATTCATTTGGTCGCTTCTTCTCAATCTTGGGATTTCAAGACAAATCGAAATACATGCATGCATTTTCTTTAGAAAAAAAAGAAAATTATGATTTATGAAAGTAATGAGCTACATATATATGTATACATGTTTATAATATTTTGATCCGGATTTATAAACTTCATCTTATTTATATTTGTGTTTGCACACATCTTCACGTGTGTAGCAAAGTGGAATTTCAGTTTTAACGTCTACACTGGGCTAACAAACTTTTATATTTGTGTCTACATGTTCGTGTTGTTCATTAATACATTATATGCATCTTCACAATTTTCTTCCCATAATATAATCTATACTATATAATAAAAATAACTAGAAATGACATATTACGCTTTTTTCCTCCTTAAAAATATTTTTATGCCTAAATTAGTCTATTATTTCAGTCAACTTTTTTATTTTAAACAAACTAAATTAATAATTAGTTATAGTATTTATCTATTTATACATTTATGCATTATATCATTTTATATTTAATAGTTTTAGATGTTTTTTTTTATTTGAACATTTCTCAAAAGAAAATAATAATTGATAAAAAATAAATGATGTATGTATGCTTTTTTTAATATATAGTTTATTAAAACTTCACCCTTAGTATATAATAAACTATAATAAACTTTAAAGGAGACAACGATGTCCTAAGTACCATTGACTTGCTTGTTGCCATGCCCCGATTCTTAGTTTCTTACCCCAAACGTCTTTTCTTTTATAATCATAATTATATTCCCCTACATAATTATGGAGACATTAATCACTTTTCATAATGATGCCCATAATTTCAACTCAAGATATTATTTCATTGAATTTTATAATTATACATAAGTTATTGACATGAGTTTAATTAAAAAAAATTGGTTTCAATGGCCTCCACAATAAATTCTTAAAAGTAATTAATATAGTTTATAAAATAAATATTAGACTATATTATTATTAGAGTTTATTAATGATTATTATTAGGGTTGAGCCCACAGACCTGTTTAGAGTGATTAAATAAAATTAATAGAATAGGATACATTATATAAAGTTTAAAATTAAACCCTAAAAATCTAAACGGGTCTGTGGGCTCAACCCCAATAATAATCATTACTAAACCCTAATAATAATATAGTCTAATACTCCCCCGAAGTCAGAGTGGTAGAGAATCGGATTCTTGGACTGACAACAATAAAAAATAAACATAAAGAACAAGAAGAATAGTCTCAATCTCGATCACAATCTTCAGCCAAAATTCCATAATCTTGCAATCTTCATCCCAAAAACCTAATTGCAATTCACAATAATAAATGATCATGTAATCCTGCAACGGGCATCCAATGCGGCAGCGACATAGGGCAGCGCGGCAACGGACCGTAGTCCTGAAGGCGGCGCGGCGGTGGACCGTAGTCCAGCAAGCGACGAGTAAAAGAGGGTGGTGTGGCAGTAGCAACATGATCATATGATCGGTATCCTAGTTGAAAAGGTAAAATAAAAGATGACACTCAACGACTGCGGTCGTGTGGTGGTGTGTCATACCAAAGGATGGTGATCGTAGCCAAATGGCGTTCTTCGGTGGCAACGGACCGTGGTCCAACAATAACAAATGAAAGAAAAGAAACATAAAAGATAGGATATGGGCAGACGAGTTTTGTGGGGAAGAAAGATTTAGGTTAAATGGCTTGGATCTAAAATCGAGATGAATCTTTATTTAGAACGTATATAATAAGATAACAAAAGCAAAGAGAATGGACAGGGCAGCGGCGGTGGCACGCCTCCCTGTCTAGGATTTTAACACGATGGTGACGGCTAGGATTTATATATTTGTGGTGACACGACGGAGGTGGTAGAGAGCGTAGGGTGGCTCTGATACCATGTAAGATGATAAAAGAGTGATTAAATATTATTAATAGAATAGGATAATTATATAAACTTTATAATTAAACCCTAAAAATCTAAACGAGTCTGTGGGCTCAACCCTAATAATAATCATTACTAAACCCTAATAATAATATAGTCTAATAAAAAATACTAGTGTTATGTGTGTTTTCAGTGTCATATATGATTCATATACGGTATAAGAAAGTAAAGTCGTTTGTGTACTATTTGAGATCAATTTGTTAAGTATTTGAACAAGACTAAACTTTAACAAACTCGAGTTGAGCTCAAACTCAAACTGAAGCTTTGTCAGACAAGCTTAAGCCTGATCTTAATTAGGCTTGCAAGCATAAACCAGACTATTTCAAAGATAAATATAATAGTGTGTGTAAAATCCCCACCAATAGCTCTGGTATCCATACGACTTTACTAGTTATGTTTGTTTGTTAATGTATATATAGTATTAATATAGTATGAGAATCACATAATATAATTTTCCAATATACTTTTATCTACGCATATATATTTCTATCTTTCAACCCAAATCATTGATTATTTTACTCTGCAATGCTTGTAAATCACCAAAAAAAATTTAACGATAACAGTATATCATAAAAGGTTAAAACCAAGTGGCCTCTTATGGTTACTGGGCTTATAAAGAAAATCAATGATCCAAATTCCAAACACAGGGGCTATTGGGCTAACATTAAATTAATCGGCCCAAAATATTAAGTCCATACAGAACGAACAGGCTCACTTCGCTACACGCGTATTTTAGCAAACAAGCGTTTATCATACGCCATACACCATAAACATCTACAAGAGGATAAAGTTATAAAATCTCAGTTTCATGAGCATCAATCGTATCCGTTTACCCGCCAAACTTCGTCTTCTTCATTATTATCTGCAACACATAACTTGAATCAACAATGGCATCTATCGATGCTTCAACACAGGTTTCTCTCTCTAGAATTCTCTCTCTAATATCTCCAATTTGCAGACAATCTCCCTCTTGTTCGATTCTGTTTCCGCATTCATCTTCCAATCGGTCAATCTCTGTATCTGCGTTATCTGTTCGCAACCGACAACGGTTAGCAGCTTTTCGGCCGTGTAATTCGGTGGACGGAGAGTTTCAATCAGTTGAAGAAGAAGAAGAAGAATTAGATGGAGTTGAAGATGATGTGGAGTCTGATTTTGAAGATGTTGGAGATGAAAATTTGGATGTGGATGAGCTCGAAATGGAGGCGAAAAAGGCCGTTCGTGATTACTCGATTTCGTTGTCTCAGGAATTGAAAATCGGTGCGTGTTTTGTTACGATCTATTGTTCAGTTATGTTTTGTAGGGTTTAAGCAAGGTTATTGAGTTTTATTTCTGGTTAATCTTAGTATAGCACGTGTAGTTCATATCTGTTGGTTACTCTGTTCGTTACACAATGATTAATTTGGGAGTACAGAGTACTGTCATTTTAGCCTTTAATTTTGGATCACATGTTCATTTTTCTGGGGAGTTTGTTAGATTTGATTCGTTTGTAACAATTGAGAAGTACTGAATCCTCTGGAAATTGAAAGCTATATGGAAATTTTATGATAGTTTGGTTTGTATTATACTTAGAACCTGTGTTTTTGCATGTTACTTTAACTTGCTAGCTTAATTTTGGTTGAAGAATGTGTTGGCATTTTCTCATGTTCTAGAAGAGGATCCGATTGGCGAAAAAGAAACTCGTGGAAGGAAGAAGAAGCGGGAAAGTATCAAACCCATTAATGTTAGTAAGCTTTATCCTCTATGACCATTTTGTTATTTGATAAAACTGTATATATCTTGTCCTGAAGTTTGTGTCCTACCAAGGTGAAGAATCTCTAAATCAATTGTTGATTTGTTTGCTAATTGTTAAAAGGGCCTTACTTCAAGTCGTGAACCATAATTCTCACCTAGCTTAAATGTTAAAATTTGCATTACCTGCCATTGAGGTATTCATTTCTGAAACTTATGTTGCCCTCAACCAAGGAGCTTATAGTTCTGTCATTTCAAACACCAGACACGTCAAATTTAAGGTTATGTCCTACCCAAAGATTTAATTTCATAAGTTAGCTTATGCCGAATGAAGGGTTGATCCAAACTTATTCAGCAAACAGCACTTACGTGCAACCACCAAGGTTACCATTAAACTTACCACAATGTTTATAGGGAACATGTATGGAATTCAATGCATGCTATCTCTCTATTTTCTTAACAGAAACAGTATGAAGGTTGACCTGAACTATCATCTTATTATTGCAATTTTATGTATTAGTCGGGCTTATTCTTAAATTAGCTGATGCATACACATTTAATCAACTTAAACTTGTCTTGGACTATAGAGAAGAACGACAAGAACAAGTAAAAAAATCTTACCAACAAGTCCTTGCCCTTTAGCCTAATGTTCGAGTCCCACCAGGGAGGAGTGTGTGTGAGTATTTGCCATCCAGAAACAATATTAATGATAAAATTTTGTTCATCTGAATGCAGATACCTGATAATCTTCTTCCAAAGGTTTCAATTGTTGGAAGGCCAAATGTTGGTAAATCAGCATTATTTAATCGCCTTGTTGGGGTATAAATTTCAAGTCTTCCTCTCCTCTACACTTGCACTTAAATCAACATCAACAAGCACCTATTTATTTGGTGGTACGTTACTTCATTTTTCGTATATTTTCTTAATTATGTATCTGTTTCAGGGAAATCGAGCAATTGTAGTTGATGAACCTGGAGTTACTAGGGATCGCTTGTATGGTAGAGCCTTTTGGGGGAATACTGAGTTTATGGTAATTGACACAGGAGGCGTTATCACAGTTTCAAAATCACCTACTGATGTTATGGAACAACAATTATCTGTCTCAACAACCATTGGCATGGAAGGTATTTCACTTGCTTCTAGAGAAGCTGCTGTTGCTAGAATGCCATCAATGATTGAGAAACAAGCTACCATGGCAGTAGAAGAATCATCAGTCATCATATTTGTAGTTGATGGCCAGGTGTGGTCCATAAACTAGCAACATTTCATTTTAGTGGAATCTTTTCTTTTTGTGTTAGTTTCATTATGCATGCTAGATATTGCAGTTATAACACCTATTACTTTTAGTTTGTGTAAGAAATTTTTTATTAAAAGCTCATATCGTTTGATGCTCATGAATACTGGTTTGGTGAATCACTAGGTTTTAAAGCTCAATTGACTTTATTATGTTAAAAAAATATAACTAGAAAGTGCTGAAGTTTTATGGGTTCCGCACTTCTACTGATTACCTCCCCACCTAAAATTCCTAGCTTAATTGCAAGGTTTGCTCTAATATTCGAAGTACATAACTACAGATATAAATTGAGTTCCTCACATGCCACATTTCTGCTTCTAAGTAAAGAATCAAATTTCATCTTTAGTTTGCTACTTAAATGTTTTCTAAGAATGCTATATGTATGTACTTTGTAAATTTGTAAAACTGTGTTTGTTAATAGCTTTTCACAATTGGTGGCAATTTGTGGTGGGTTCTGGTTGACACACTGGGGTAACCCGATTGAGCCTGTAACCTTTTTTTTAATGGCTTGAAGAGGATGGCAGGTTGTAATCGGGCTAAACAGTTCGTAAGCGGGATGACAGGTCGATCTTAACATTTTTTTTATATATTTGTAATTCTAACTTAATGAGTTGGTGGGTCTACCAGTTTATCCCACAACCTAACCCAAACACAGCTCAGCTGTTGCTTGGATTTAGGAGAGTCGACCTGTTTATGACCCAGGCATGTTTAGACCTAACCTAACTTGTTTATTTTCATGTTGGGCTGGGACTTTCCACACCTACTTCCACTGCTTGTACTTCTACAGTAACTACTAGTTCTTTATCTTAACCCTTTTTTTGATAGAATAATAAACATTGCAAGTCTCTATCATTGCTTGTTTGTGTTGAAATCCATTTATTTTGTGGGCCCTACATGACTAACTCTGAACAGGCAGGCTTGAATGCAGCTGATGTGGAAATAGGGGATTGGCTTCGGAAGAACTATTCACAGAAATCTATCATTCTAGCTGTCAATAAATGTGAGTCTCCACGTAAAGGGTTAATGCAAGCATCAGAATTCTGGTCTCTGGGGTAAGCTTATTCATTATTTTCCTCTTCTGGTAGATTGCCATCAACAAAGCTTAAACTGTTAGTTTTTAGACTGTGTATAATCTTATCAGTTTTCAGTTACCTTTTATTTGATTAAACTACTCTTTTATGGAATTCATTAGGTTTTCACCACTTCCCATATCTGCTGTTTCTGGAACTGGAACCGGAGAGCTTCTTGATCTTGTTTGCAAAGGTTTGGGAACAATTGAGGTATCATCTCTCCCCGATGCAAGAAATCAGAAACCACTGTTTTTGAGTTATTGTTATAAGTATGATTGTATATTCAAACAACTATTGATTTGTGCACTTAGGATTCAGAAGTTCAGAACAATGAAGAAGGTTATGTTCCTTCAATTGCAATTGTGGGGCGCCCAAATGTTGGTAAAAGTAGCATACTTAATGCTTTGGTTGGAGAAGACCGAACAATTGTTAGTCCAGTTAGTGGGACGACACGTGATGCTATTGATACCGAATTTGAAGGACCAGATGGCCAGGTTTGTTTTGCTCTTATATAATAAAAATACAGTCTTTCTGACTGGCAGATGTGTGTATGTCATCCAGGAAAACTATAAAAATAGGATAATTTTCCATAAAAGAGGTGACAAGCTTTAGTCTAATTTTCATTCTTAATTATAAGAAGGTAAATTACTTCCAAAATATTTGATTGAAGATGCATTCCTCGTTACTACTGAAATCATTTAAATAACTTTGACCATATTGACTGTTTCTTGACATGATGCTGAAGTGGTGCTGACATACCAGTGATATGGCATATATTAAAACCGATTATGCTAAAAATATGACCCTAACTAAATACTGAGAAAGTTGGTTGCCTGAAATATGTCACCTATTCATGCAATCTGCCCAAGTAATAACTGCACATCTTAACAATTTTTTGTATGTCATAAAGATCACTGGATCTCTTGCAGAAATTTCGTCTGATTGATACTGCTGGAATTAGGAAAAGGGCGTCTGTAGCTTCATCAGGTAGCACAACAGAGGCTTTATCTGTTAATCGAGCATTTCGGGCGATTCGGCGTTCGGATGTGGTGGCTCTTGTTATCGAGGCCTTGGCCTGCATCACAGAACAGGTTAAAAAACATTCTGACCTCTCTGATTTGTAAAATTCTGTATAGAGTTTACTGTTGGGGAAAGACATTATATTGTGATTTTGTTTAGTTGTTCTCCAGGTGAATTCACTTGACTATATATTTACTCCATGGCTACTTTCTTTTTCATGCATAGGATTACAAGATTGCTGAAAGGATAGAAAGAGAAGGCAAAGGTTGTCTAATTGTTGTAAACAAGTGGGACACAATACCAAATAAAAACCAACAGACAACATTGCATTATGAGGATGATGTGAGGACAAAGCTTCGTATTCTTAACTGGGCACCTATTGTTTATTCAACTGCAATAGCTGGTAACAGCGTTGATAAGTACGTTCTTATAAGTAAACCCGGTTTTTTTTTTAATTTCATCAATATATATGTATACACAAATTTGAGTGATGCATGGCTAAATCTCCATCGATCGTGACAACATTTAAGTCGTCCACAATCTGTTTCTTTTTTTGGATCATTCATAATATAGTTTTAAACTTGCTAATAAAAGATTCAAATCGTAATGAAATTCCAGAATCACTGTTGCTGCAAGTGAAGTTGAAAAAGAGAGATCTAGAAGGCTTAGTACAGCCACACTAAATCAAGTGGTTCACGAGGCTTTAGCTTTTAAATCACCACCCAGGACAAGAGGTGGGAAGAGAGGGCGCCTTTATTATTGCACTCAGGTATTTCTGCCATCCTAATCTGATTTCAAACATTAATATTTGAATCATGTGTCCTCTTGTTTTCTCACTTTTTTTTAACTGTGCTCATTCATGTACTTGATTTCATTCCATCAGGCAGCCATTAGGCCACCTACATTCGTTTTCTTTGTGAATGATGCAAAGCTTTTCCCTGAAACATACCGGCGTTACATGGAGAAACAACTTAGGTCTGATGCTGGATTTTCAGGCACACCAATTCGTCTATTATGGCGCAGCAGGAGAAAATCAGAGAAGGATGCTGGTAAGCAAAAGCATGCCATGAGCCTGTTTCATTTGTTATGTTTTTATGATTGTTCATTGCTTTTCAGTTTTACAACTGCATGTGCATCTCCTCAGTTGGTAATTTTTTTAAAAAAAGTCAAAGCTAGAGGTGGCCATTTTGACCCATTGACTTATGAATGTGTCAATTCAGGTTGCTACTTTTTATTCTCTAATGGGTTAAAAGGGTAATATAAAACGAAAATAGCTTAAAAAGAAACCAGTCATACAAGTTAAAAGCCAACCAAAGTGTTTTTGAACTCATAAAACCTCCTAATCATTTTAGCTAAGAAGATAGATTATTATCTAAACATGATAGTTTTCCTAATCAATGAACTTGTTACATGGATTGTTAAAAAGAATATATTGCATACAATCTTTGGCTGCTTTATTCAAAAATACATGTCATTATTGTAACAAGATTTTGCTAAATCATAATCGACGGATTCATTCTTTATGGACAAAAAATGCTGGTGTCAACCCGGCCTAACTCTTTAAGAAATAACTTCCATCTTTGTATTTCCAGGACAATCTCCGGCATCAAAACCTAATCTCACACATAAGAAGTTGATTGTAGCTACATGATCCATCAATCTTGTAAGGTCAATTTCTGGACCGATTGCCAACTGTCTTGAGTAAAAAAAAACTAAGGTAAGATTCTAATTCCTACATGATACTAATTCTTTTTAGCTTTTACTAACTAAAAATTATGCCAAGTTTAATTTCATCTTTCCTGTAACTGAACTGTCTGCATTAAAACCACTAGGGTGGTTGGAACTTTAATGGTGCATAATGGAGAGTTGTTGGCACATGAGGGAGTGCTATTGCGCCACTAATTTAGACCTTATGATCGTAATAGTTAGATTAATATGTGCAATAGGTTTGAAATACAACTCTTTTGTACTATCAATACCAAACGTATGGAAGGTAATGTTTTATTCTCTCTTTTTTGGGTACGCTATTCTTTTATTATATGCATCAAAATCAAGCTACAATAACGGGAAATAATACTTTTAATTTATGCATCATATTTGCCACATTTGACAAACTATGTAATAGATTTGTGTACTATAAAGTTTATACATAAAAACTACGACAATTGATTAAACTTGCATAGTTGAGCACATTGTTGTAATAATTGAGTTAATCAAACTTACATAGCTGAACACATTGTTGTTATCGATTTAAGATGCCCACATAACCTGTGCTTAAAAGACCATTATAAAAGAATGAAATTTGTAAAATTGGTCATACCTAGTAATGGGTTTGACATATCGTTACGGGTGTGCCTAAAACTCACTACTTTAGTAATCAAATAACAAAGTTAGACATGTAGTTGTAATGGTTTGATTACCACTATAACATTGTAATTAACTTATAGGGTTAGACATTATGTTAGAATCAGATTGATTTGTTATAAAATAATTTACATTGAACAATAAGTCCTTTAAAATATTTAAAATGAAAACTAGCCGGATTTAAAACAATGTTACAGGTTGAACCAAAATAATTAATATGTACCAAATACACGTAATTATATGAATGGTTGACCAACAAATGGTCGACCTCTAACTGATAAATCTCATTACAATAATAAATCAAACATGCACGACAAGGTACTTTACATAGTGCATCAAAACACATCAGGACAATGTGGTCGAACTATTGAGATAATTTCAACTCATGATGCTTGCGGCTTTTATAATGTTTTGTAAATTTGAAAAATAATGATAGATTTCATAGATCAAATCAATTTTGTTGACATAGTTTGAAAATCTCTACAAAGTTGAATCATTTGACTCAATATTAATGTGTTAATCGTACTATTTTTATATTTTTTAAAAGATTTGATTATTTGGACACCTTAATATTTTAAATCAACATCTTAAATTTTATACGGGTCGTATAATCCTAGGGACGTATAATCCTTCTGACAACCCTCTGAGTTTTTCCTCGTAATCAGTGTCAAAATTTATTATATGTGTCGTATAGCCTTATATGTATCATATAAGAGGGTTGTATAAAGGCTATATTTTTGTATAGCTTTCAGACAATCTCTTGAATTTTTCTTGTTTTTAATGTATTGGACGTATAACCTAATACATGAAGTATAGGAGGGTGTTAATTTATTTGTCTGTACCTTTTTCAAATGATTTCCTTTGGAAGATTTAAAACTACAACCACATTACATCAGTGATTTTCCATCTGCAAACAAATTTTATGCAAATGGTTTCTTATAAGTCTGCAACAACAACGAAGAACACACCACACTAACAGAAGAAGCCGCCATGCAAGCACCGGCCAACCAGGGCGGTAACCTAACTCCGGCGATCGGAAACAAAACTCCGGCAGCCACCGGCACTCCGAGCACATTATACCCAAGCGCCCACACATAATTAACCCTAATTCGACCCATCGTCTTCTTCGACAAATCAATCGCCGTAATCACATCCTCCAAATCACTCTTCATCAACACCACATCCGCAGCTTCAATCGCCACATCAGTTCCGGCACCGATCGCCATTCCGACGTCCGCCGCAACCAACGCCGGTGAGTCATTAATCCCATCTCCGACCATCGCAACGATCATCCCCTTCGCCTGTAATTCCTTAATTTTCTCCGATTTCCCCAACGGATCTGTCTCCGCAAACACGTTATCGATCCCGATCTCCGTTGCGATGGCGGTTGCTGTTGACCAGTTGTCACCGGTGATCATTACGCTGCTGATGTTCATCGATCGTAGATATGAGACGACGTGTGAAGCTTCTGGTTTCACCGGATCGGTGACGGCAACGGCGCCGGAGATTGTACCGTCAATGGCGATGAGTACACAGGTACGAGCTTGTTGTTCGTTGTCTGTGAAGTAGGTTTCGACTTCGGCATTGATAGGGATGTTGAAGGACCTCATTAGCCTCTTGTTCCCGATTAGAACCCTTTTGGCTCCTACTTTGCACCCAACACCGGCTCCTGGGTGCACCTTAAAGTCCTTCACCATCGAACCGTTGGTGGTTTGAGTTTCATGCTTGGGTAATTTGTTCTTCAAGTGCTCCACTACTGCTTTTGCTATTGGGTGTTCACTGTTTGCCTGAAAACAAACCAAAAGATTATAAACTTGAAGAATATATTTCTAACAATGATAGTCCAGTTCGTTCGTTAACTACAGTTTTGACGGTTATGGTTTGGTTTTGGTGATTTTTAACCAATTTTTTGTATTGGCTTTTTAAAATATGGAAAGGTTGTTAACTTCATATTTGTAAAAGGATTTGGATACCGGGAAGTCTCAAAATTATAAATTAACACCTTAAATTTCTATACGTGTCGTATAGCCTCATATGCGTCGTATAGGAGGGTCGCATAGCTCTATACAAGGGCGTATAACCCCCCTACAACCCCATAATTTTTCCTCGTAGTTAGTAGTGAAATTTGCTATATGCGCTTTATAACCCCATATGTGTCGTATATCGGGTCGTATAGGGGGTCGTATAGAGCTATATGAAACGTATAGCTCTCTGACAGCTCCCTTGAATTTTCTTTGTTTTTAGTGTTTTTGATCCTATACGTCGTGTATGGACCCACACGAGACGTGTAGAGAAGTGTCGATTTTAGGTGGGTGTCCTAATTGTCCCTTGTAAAATGAAAATAAATAAATAATATTTGTTAAATCCTACGTTTAGTTTGCACATGTAATTTCAAGTTTCAAAGTGTAAACAGTCAAAACTGAAGTGTTTAAAATTTCAAATTGGCCAACTTGATTTGGTTTAGGCGGTTTAGTTGGTTTTAATAGTTTATGCACCTACAATTAACGCACCTCTACAGCAATTGTGGTGTTACAGAACTCCTCCATTGAAATTCTTGAAAACAAGATTGCACTAACAACTTTGGGTTTTCCAACAGTTAATGTTCCTGTTTTATCGAACACCACCGTGTTAACCTGCAGAAAGCAGATGATGGTTGTTAAATCAATATCAAATTTAATAGTTATGGATTTTTGGTTCGGTTATTGGAAACTATGAAGTGCATACCTTGTGTGCCTTTTCTAGTGCATTCCCACCCTTAATGAGTACACCTTGTGATGCACCCTTGCCGGTTGCAACCATGACCGCGGTTGGAGTGGCTAGACCTAAAGCGCACGGACATGCTACAACAAGAACCGAGATGCCAAACTGTAATGCGAACTCAAACTCATCCATTGCCTTTGGTATCCAACTTTTGGGATACATTCCGGCTACTCCAGGAATGAACCATCCCAACCATGTAACAACAGCAGCCGCAACCACCTGAAATTTGGAATATCATGGGTTTTAGATATGTTGAAACTGTTGATAGATTACTGGGCATCAAAATTTTAATCATTTGCTACAACGCAAATAACTCACTGCAGGTACAAAAAACTTTGATATCTGATCAGCTAGCTTCTGCACAGGCGCTCGTGTAAGTTGAGCAGCCTCAACTATTTGAACTATTTGTGAGAGTGCAGTCTCCGAACCAACATGTGTCACCTTGATTAACAAGCATCCATTCTCATTCACAGTACCTCCAATAACCTGTTTTCAATTTTTCTTTATAAACGGGTCTCTAGGATTTGTTCTATTTCTTACGGATCAAATAGAAACGAAGTCACCCAAATGTATTTTATCTAATAATTTGGACTTTTCAGAATAATATGCTATGGGTCTATCCAACCCTACCCGTTTTGACCCGAATGCATCTTGATCTGTTACCTCTAGTGTGATTATTAGAAAAAACAATGAAAACAAACAAAACATACCCTGTCACCAACATTTTTAGCCACAGGTGTTGCTTCTCCCGTGATCATACTTTCATTCACGTATCCCTGACCATTAACAACAACACCATCAACAGGAAAAATTGAGCCAGGAAATATCTTTAGAATGTCATTTCTTTCGATTAACTGTGTGTTAATCTCTGTCTCTGAAAGAATGATTCCTTCACTGTTAACTGTCAATAGGCAAGCTGTATCGGGAGCAAGATCCGTGAGCTTTGCTAATGCATCAGATGTCTTTCCTTTAGCCATACATTCCAAATATTTACCTAGAAGAATAAATGATATTAACATTGTACTTGTTTCAAAGAAATCTTGCCCCTCGAATTTATCTGAAAGTGATGCTTTTATTACTGTGTATACAGAATAAAAGTATGCAGCATTAGTGCCTAGTGTGACCAGAACATCCATATTAGCAGATCTCCGTCTTAGCGCATGATAAGATCCCACATAAAACCTGAACATAAATTCACAAAAATTGTCAAAAGAAAGTTGGTTATTTTTTATATAAAAGTAACAAAACTTATGCTTTAAGAAGGAAAAAAACTTTGCTACCTTCTACCAATGACGAACTGCACAGGCGTGCAGAAGATCAATCTTGAAACCATTCCAATAGTAAGCATGTTATGAATCTTGTAACTTAACCAGTTCCCATAAGGAGGAATCATTGGAAGCACCATAGAGAATATAAAAACTGGAGCCGAAAAAAAGCAACTCCAGAAAAACTGATTTCTATATTTTTTAAGCTCATGGCTTCTCTCTGTATCACGGTGTTTCTCCGGGATGTATAAACTTGCTTGATAACGATTAGAGCTGCGGCAAGAATCTTGTATGTATGATAGTATTGACCTTGGACCGATCAAATCCCGGTCATAGCTAACAATCACAATGGCTTCTTTCGTATCTACTTCAACATTATTTACACCATTTAGCAACTCTAAAGATTGCATGATTGAATTCATGTCTTGTGGAGATATGATGCCTTCAAGTGTTACATGAACTTTATTTGCATCATTTTCGGATCCTATAAGATCAGCTCTGAAACCAGTATCAACAACCGCTTTAATGATACAAGTAGTGTTGGTGACATTCGGGTCATAGTTTATTTTCGCTTCTTCAAGTGCTAAACCCACAACTGCCTTTTTGACACCTTCAACTGTTAAAAGAGTGCTTTCGATTGCTTCAGAGCAACTTGTGCATGACATGCCCTTGATTTTGAGTCGGCATACTGCTATGTCTTGTTCTATATATTCGGTGACTTTAAATCCTGCGGCTTCGATGGTATCTTTGATTTTTTTTGCCTGAGTTAGAAATTATGGTCAAGAACATGTTACAAGAGAATAAAGAGATGGTGTTAAATAATAAATATGATGCAACTTAGATTGAAATTATTAATAATAACTTAACCATATCCAAACACTAGAAACTGATTATTTGCCGATTACAAACACAAACTAAACTGATATTGTTTTACCCCTAAATAATCAAATAATCAGAACCAGTTTTACCATATCTAAATACTAAAAAAATGATCATATGACATTTGTAAACACAATAATCAGATAACCAGTGTCAAAACACAATCCTAAAGGTGCTTTAAGTTGATAAGAATGGAACAATGAATTGTGACTTACACTAACAAGTTCCGCTACGTATTTGACAATCGCTTGACCTTGAATCGGCGACACAACGATGCTCATGACACCATTCAACTTTTTAAGCACGGACTCGATGGAAGTTGAACACGATGCACATTCAACTCCCCCAATTTTGAAAACAATGGTCGTAACCCTCTGATCATCATCACCAATTGATCTAGAACCATCCAAATCAGCAGCATTAGATTGCTGCAGCAATGGTAACTTCATATCTTCCTTCGAATTATTCCCCATTCCTGTAACACAAATCTAAAAATTGAAATACAAAACAAGCCCTAACAGATGACACAAAACCATTAATCTGTAGACATATATCACATTATCACTCCAATTAATTGCTTCCTGAAGCTAGTGAACTTGAATAGTTAATCTAAATCTACTGTTTCATCGCCAAATTGCATAACTATAGATTGTATAGATTGCGTAATTGGCGTAATGCTTAATCGTTCGATTGAAAGTTCAACGATCAAATAACAAAACTGAAGAACATAATCACTAGATATATGAGGTGAGCGAGAGCTTTACCTATTGGCAACGATGGTGATTAGGGTTTTTGCGATGGTATACAGCAGTATCAGAGGAATGAGTTTCAAAATTTTGTTTAGAAATGAATATGTATATATACAGGCTACAAAGATGACTTCAGTCACCAGCGCGCCATAGTGTGTTTTTTGCTTAGGTTTAGAGTAATAGATTATTATTATTTTGAATATTCTTGTGGGTCTCTCCTTTACAAAAGTTATATGCATAATGCATTCACAAAAGGGTATGTAGTTTTTTAGCCAATAGCGTGGGTATGTACTCCATACTTTAATTACGGTTACGTTATAGGTACATTTTATTTATTTTTATTCTCTTTATCTTTTTTTATACATACATATAGACATTGTTTTTAGAACCGAATTGGACATTGAACCGAATGTTTTACTGGTTTAACGATCGGACCGGTTGGACCAGATTTAACTATATTTTAACTATATTTATATTTGAAATTAAATATAAGTAATTTGTATATATATTTTGTAGTTATATATAAAACTTAACTATATTTGTATATCCAACACACTAATTTTTTACCCATTAAAATTATTTAAAAAAACAAAAACCAACAACCGGTTCGGTTTCTCGGTCTGACCACCGGTTTGAGAAGAACCGGTCGGTTCAATCCCTTAAAAACGATTCATAGCAGACCGGACCGATCTTCGGTCGAACCAGTCGGACCGGCAACCAGACCGATCCCGGGTCGAACCGGTCGGACCGGCTGGTCCGATCCGGTCTTCAAAACAATACTGAAATAATGATGTTTGTATAACACAACTCTATATTTTACTTCTTCAAACACTTATATAATAAAAACTAAAAAATGACACGTGTCGTAGCAACTACTATCCTCTTCGTTCAACGCTAAAGGTATATATTATGTAGAAGTTAAATTTTATTTTGTTTTTCACATATCTAAGTGAAATTTATTTTTGATTTTTCAAAATAGTATTTTAGTTTAAGCAAAATTATAATAGATGATTTTTTCAGAAAGTAATATTTTTAAATGGTTGATAAAGTCGTAGTCCTTGAAGTTTACAATATTTTACTTAAAACTTTATATTTATTAATTTTACTTATCACAAGTTATATGATAAGATTACGATAAAAAACAAATTAACATTGAAACAAATCAAAAGAAAACTAGACATCCAATTTACTTGTTAGAAATATGTTTAATATTTTAAATACATGTTTAATTACCTACCTAATGAAACTATAGCACTTTGTTATGATCTTAATGGATCAAGCAATTTACTTTTCTTTGTTTTTAACAACAATCTATCATATTCTTAAATTATTCAAATAATTTTATATTATATTTTGTTTGAACTCAAAACATTATTTTTTACAGGCGAAGTCTCTACCAAACAGTTTATTTATTCATACAAAATGTTATGATGTTAATAGATCAAACAGTTTATTATAATCACTAAAAAGACATACATGTATAAATTACAATAATTCAACATTTCACATATAAATTACGAGAATATACCAAAGTCAAACAATTTTTTAGAATCAACAAATATTTCTGAAAAATGGTTCAAGAACGCAAAATATTTTTGAAAACCGTTATTGTTTTTTTACGTATTATAATAATTTAAAAGTAAAAAAGTAATAGTTTGAGAGAATCGTTTTCTTATTGGCTTCCATCGGCATGGGAGATATCGTTATCTTTTTTAAAACGCCATTCCCACCAAAGATGATAACGTCCTTTATTTTCCACTTGTAACTTTTATTTTGCCTTTCAGCAAAGCTAATATGATTTACATTTTTCTAGGTTAAATATCCAAACATTTTAAAATTAAAATTATCAACCTAATAAATTATAATCGGAATATTTTTCTATGTTAAATATCCAAACCTTTTCAACTAGAATATTTTAAACGAATAGCAACTTTTCTATCAATAATAAACAGTAAATAAATAATAATTAATCCCAAAACAATATAAGCCACAACCCTAAATATCAAAAGAGGTCCTCGGCCAATGTATTAATGTTATACTTTTCTCCATATAATTAAAGAAAAGAGTGCATTAAACAAATAGTATTGGTGGTTTATAGAAAACCTTAGGTGTGGTTATTATTTTTTTTAATAACAACAGTGAGATTTAAGGTTTATAATTTGCAACACTCCGGGGTATCATGGCTAACGTATGCCAACTTTTGATAATAATTGAGATAATTACATAGATAAAAGATTTAAAACTTAAAAAAAAGATATATGACCCATTAGATTGAGGACGTCTTAGTTTGTTGTCTTTTCTTTTTTAAAGAAATGGAAAAGCACGTCAGAAAACATTAGTGTATGTTTATATATATAGATTTTTTGAATTTGTTGAATAATACAATAAAGTAAAACTATTCGTTAAAAACGGTCTATACGTAATTTAAGCTATAGTGTAAGGTTTTATTAAACTAACTGTAAACTAATAAAAATATTTCATTTTTGAAAAATGTTTTGATCTTTATATTTGTTTTTATAGTGTATGGTGGTCTATCATCTTTGTTTTTATAGTGTATGGCGGTCTATCATCTTTGTTTTCATAAGGATAGATGTTGTATTTAGCCTAGAATACCATCATGAAGTAGAAAGTACTCGAAATTCCTAAAGACATTATCAAAAAAAAATTTTTGACTAATTGAGTAGATCAAGAAAACAACAATTGTAGCTACAAGCCTAAACGAATGCTAAATATGCAACAACAATCAAAGGTTGCAAACACAGACGGAACTAAGCTCTCACTCACGATCCCATGAAACAAACTACATCAAGTAAAAATTGTAGACAATTAATTCATAAGAACCATCATTTTATAAAACCACCGCCCATAACAATGTATGCAAGAAAGAATTAGAAGGCAAAAACATTGTTTAGGTTAGTCATTTTGACAAATTATTGGGTATTACCTGAAACTGAGACCGAAATAACAAATAGTAATAGATAAGAACGGATGTATACATGCTTCGTATGGTTTCTGGTTTGCTCGGTAGGAGAATTGTAGTTACTTCTCTCACAATCGTTAAAAACCCCATTTCAAACAATATGGGAACTCGAACAAACATAGACGATCTAAGCACAAAAGTGATACATATGTCCAACATTAATCAAAAACCAAAACAAATTAGATCAAAACCCTTTTTTTTTAAACCCAAGTAAAAGGATATAGGTTTCAATTCGTGTTTTCTTTAAATATTACTAGTTTAAAAATCCGTGTGGTATGCGTGTTTGAATAAAAATATTAAATTAATAATTATTTATTTATATTTAAAAACATTTTTTTGAGATTAAATATTATTGAAATTACGTATAACAGTTAATTTAGGTAATAAAACAATAACAATATTTTTACAAACCTTCGTCTTTAAAAAATTTTTGCCTTATTTTTTTTAAACACTCCAAATTTTTGTAATAATACTTTGTTAAACAATATGGCATTTTTTAAAAGTCCGTTGCATTAAAATTTTCCTATTTCACATTTTGTTTTTAAAAAAGTAATGCTTATAACAAAAAGAAACATGTATTTATATTATCAAAAAAAATTGTTTCATAATTTAAAAAGTATACAAATAATATAATTAACATTTAAAGTATTATAAAAATAATCAATTTTCATTATGGTAATAATATATTATAATACTTAGGTGGAGCCTAGTGAAAGGGTAGAAAAGTAAATGTAACACATATATTTTGCTTTATTAGAATAAATGATAAAAAAGCTGCTATATTTTTGTGTTATACTAAAGTTTTATTCTAAATATCCAAAAGAAATTGTTTTTGTCTGAACTAACTATTATCCGTTACTATCAATTTTTAGGACCAATATCATATACTAATCGTTATTTACAAGAACATATACCCTAAAAATACATATTCACACTGTTGGTCACCTTTTTTATAATAACATGTTGTCGATTTTTTCATATATTTTTTATTATTTTGTTCTTAAATGAAACATACATATACATCAATATGATTAAAGTTGTGTAAAGTCGAAATGTGGGTAACACGGAGATATCCAACAAATGAGAAAAGAAATCTGAGTGTCGTATGCATATGATTCTTCGTTGTTCACTTAGACGCAAAGCAAAGTTAGCATATCCATAAAACTTGGGTGGTTTTCGATCACTGTGAATAAGATATAATACAAAGCCGATCTACAACCAATGACGAAAGCTAAATTGGGTTTTTAGTCTTTTTTACATGACTAACACCCTATATGCCATTAGCAACATGTTGTAATAAAAAGGCACATGCATTGGCTCCTTTAGAAAAGATAGGTGAGTCCCCAAGCTTTTAAAAAGAGAAACATATATGTTAAAAACACAATAAAGATGCGTTTAGCTTAGAAAACAAATATGAGTCTAATCACAAACAAAGAACCCTAATCTTCAGAAATACAATATGGAAAATTGTATCTCAAAATCATAAATAAATACCAGATCAAAATCATAAATAAATACCAACAACCCTCTACTTTAGTTTCCTTTCACAAACACAATCCTCCAGCTTAGCAACTTGATCAATCATCAAACAAAATATAAAAGTATAAAAAGTAAAACAAAACAATAAATGAAATTAAACATAAAAATTATTTTCCAGATGAAATGAATATTATAAATTTAACAATATAAATATAACAATTATGAAATACCTAGTGGAATGTATTAAGATTAACTCAAATGAACGTTGTGTTTTCGATCGATTGTCCTTCACTGGTAACTGATCAATCTGTGACAACTTGTGTTTTTCAGGTTAGTTTCCGTCGTTTTTTTATTTTATAATTTATTTTTTTTAAGTTAACATTTTCGCCATTCTTCTACCACAATTAATAAATTTTATCATTATTATTAATACTTAACCAATTCCACCAAAAGAAATTCAAGTCTTAAGAAGCAGGTTACACAAAATAGAAGGACTAAGGTTGTCATGTTGTTAAAAATTTACTCTATATGATAACCAACCCAAAGACCCCACCCGTAAC
>BJCM01061954.1:0-45247 GCA_018326385.1 Flaveria bidentis | reverse complement strand
TAAAATCATTAGTTTATGAATATTTTATTTTTTAAATGTTATTATCTATTGATGAAATAAAAATATAATAAATATTTAAAAGTTATAACACATAATAAATTGAAATTATTACTCTGCATTTAATACGTATTAATAAATTATTAAAATAACTACATTTATATTTTAAACGTTTAATAGTTTAGTTTACTTATTTATAATAATTATCATTTAATATGAGAGAGAAAATAAACACACATATAAATATATTTTTTAAACATATTTTAGTTAAAAGAAAAGTCAAATTAATTATTTTTGTATTTATAATGAGAGAGAAACGAGAAATAAAAAAATATGCTAGAATGATGACACGTGTTATTTAATATGCTAGAATGATAACACGTGTTTTATGAAAAACAATTATTATAGATTATAGATTCATTAGTGATGAAGATATTTGTAACTAAACGGTATTTAAAATGTTTTCCTAATTTTTATGTCAGTGTTACTTTTCATTTGAAGTTTTACTTATTAAATATTGCATTTGCGGTAAATGCGACAAGGGAAGCAAAAAAGCAAAAGTTGATAATTTGTAAAAAAAAACAGCTGTTTGCAACCAATACCATACTTATTTACTAGTTTCTTTTTTTGCATTTTAGTTTATAATTGGTAATGTTTAATTAACAAACTAAAAAGCCTCTTTCTTACTCCCCAAAGTTTCCTTATTTTCCATTGCCTTTCCGTCTCACCATTAAACATTTAAACTCGTGATTCATATGATAACAATATATTAAGCCACTAGGTTAATATCACGTGTATTATACGTGTTGAATAAAAAAAATAATAAATAATTAGTAATAAAATTTATGAATTATAAAATCATGTTTGAAGATAAAATATTATTATTATTGCATATGGATAAATAGTTATTTCAAGTAAATAAACAATAGATAGATCATAGATAGATAAATAGATAGTCTACAAACTCATTTATTAAATAAAGTATAGTTAGTAAAAAACACGAAAAGTTACAATACGATATTTTAATATAGGATATGTATAAAATTATATATACGTACTTGTTCAAAAGATAAAACAATTATACTATTTTTAACCCTTTTTATCTAAATAGTTTCATATTTAGATATTTATTTTAAAATTTTCTTATAAAAAATTATTGTTTGTAAAAAATCTTGTTGTTTACAAACTAAAGTTTCTAATTATTCTGGTTGTTTTAATAAAACTACTTTTAGAAAATTCTATATTTTTATAATTATTTTTAAAAGGACTGATTTAAAATATTTTGTTTCAAAAGGTTCATTGTATTAGAAAATATATGAATTTTAATTTTCTTAATAAAATTTATTTTTAAAAACATAGTTTGATTTAAACAAAAAAGAGAAATTGTTTGAGTGTTTAAATTATTTTAATACTCTTTTGAAGGGAAAATAAAATGAGGATGTTTAGAAAAAATAACAAGTGTCAAAAAGATGGTTTAAAAAGATGACAAGTGACAAAAGAAATCTTCTTTTATTAGTATGTATAGATATAGATTTATGTACATATGAAAGTTTTTTACGCGCTCGTATGATTTATAATTAACTTTTGATTCGTCTATTTAACAACACTTTAAAAATGTATCAGACATAAAAGGATTTTAAGAGTGGTGGAGGCACCCACACCATATATATCACACAACATCACATACGCACCGATCACAATTTCACATGTCACGGCACACCAGTCACCGCCGTGGGGTTTCCGTGTGGGCGCCCCCGCCCTAAAAAATAATATCATACTAAAAAGTTGTTTATAATCGGTAAATTTGTTTTTAATATTGATTTACTTATAGAATAATCTAGGAATCAAATTAGATTTCATGTTACTTAGATACGAATTAAGTACTTAAGGGCATTTGACCAAACAGCATCATGTGTTTTAGTAAAGGTCTAATTAATCAAGCCACGTGAAAGATAATATATAATTTATAATTAAGAGCAAAGTAGATTGTTGTAAAACAATACGAATTAAATTGTATCAAGCCAGAATTAAAATGTTTCAGAAAAGAAAACAAAGGTGAACGTACGACATATAAGATCCAATAACATAAAGCAACACAAATGTATATGAATTATATATTACATTATAACCCACTCGAACACTTATTGGAAACACAACTTTTTAAAGTTTGCTTATAATATAAAAAAGAAATGCACGTTTGTTTGGTATTGACTAAGCCTAGTAGCCTATCTTTAATCATCTATATAAAATAACAATTCATTCATTAAAGTTTAACTAATCTAACACAATACTAACTTTTTCAAGAAGTGAGTCATCGACCCTAAAGTTCATGAGATATCAGATCAACTTTCGCCATACGGGTAAAGTTAAAACCAAAGTTCTTACAGGAAACATAACTTATTAAAATGTATTGTAACATCTTATTATATTTTAAATCTTTAAATTCTCTACACATAAATCAGACCACCAATTTCAGAAAACTGGTTAATTACATCAGTATATTTCTCAAGAAGATGAACGAGACCACGTCACATTACTATTCTCCCGTCGTAAGCCGTCGTAGAACCGGCTTATAAACCTGTTGGCCGCCTCATCCACATGGTGGTCCTCATCCACGCCACTCAACGGGAACGGGGAGTCAGTCACCCTCAGCTGCCTAACCACGGGACTCCACCCGAACCCTGGCAGCACAGGCGAGGCCGCCTCGCTGTGGATCATCTCAACGACCTTCAAGACCGCGGCATTGACCGCCATCATGTCATGATCATCAGTGTGGTTGTTGTAATTGGAATGATGTTTTTTGTGGAATGTGAATAGGGAGAATGGGTGGTTGTTGGTTGAAGGGCTGTTGCTGCAGCTGAACTCGTATTCACCTGGCGGTGGAGAGTGGTTGCGGTGGCGGTCGTGGTGGTCGTGGTGGTGGTGGAACATGAGGTTGTGTAAGGATTTGGTGGTGATTTTGCGATGGTGCATCATCTTGTTGAGGTCTAGTAGTAACTTGCTCTTGGATATGTTTTTGCGTAGCATGACGTATATAACACGTACTAATTTCCATACTTTCTTTGCGAAAACTGGAATATTTTGTTCCATTGGAATTTGTAAGTTTATTTGTCACGATGAGACTTGAGAAAGAGATATAGAGATGTGAATATATGAAGTGGCAATTGTTTGAACAAATAGGAGGTGTGAGGGGGGTATTTATAGGGAAAGAAAAGAGTGAGTCATACATCCTTTTATTTGGTGTAACTTAACTCTAAAGTGGTGCATACCCATGGAAGGAACGTAGTGGGGTTGAATCCTATAAAGCGATCCAGATTCGCATCCGCCAATTTAAGAGATTTCTTCGTGCCGGGTCGCGAGCTATATGAAGCGATAAAAAAAATAGGATCTATTGGGTTTTCGCCTGCAGTGCCTTTGTCTATGACACTAGAAAGGATGAGAAAGGGCTTCTTGCTGGTTCAGAACTCCCCTATCTATTTCTTTGAATTGATTTACAAAAATTTTTTTACTTATAAAAGGAATATTTTGATAATACAGTAGGTGAAAAGTATAAAATGTGTGTTGCGTTTGAAGAAAATATAACTTAAACTTTTTTGTTTTTCTGATTGGATCAACCGTGAAATCATTTGACTTCGTTAATAATTCGAAAATTAAAACAATATATTTAAAACAAAGTGCAAATTTGTGTTATGTTCTAATATAAATTTACAAAATGTAATAATATGATGTCCTAGATTAATTAAATATAAAGTTTAGAATTAATTACATAAATAGTCCCTGTGATTTATACAAAATAACAGATTTTGGTACTAAGAAAAAAAAATAACAAGTTTGAGTGAATAATGAAATCATACAGGAAAAGAATTAGAAATTCTAATCATATATGTATTTATAATCACTTATATAGGTTTCAACTTACTTTATTATTGAGAAAGCTTAAAAAAACTAGAAAAGTGATTTTGGAATTTTTTGAGGCGCAAAAAAAATGTTTCAAAACCTGAACGGATTTGTAAAAAAAAAAACCAGTTTCAAAACTGAGACAAATTTATAATTTGAAACTGACCCAATTAAAAATTGCTTTATATAGGAACCGGTTAAGAACCGATCCAATCCACCGGTTTGAGTGCCCATTCTTTAAAACTGGTTTGGAATTGAAACATCGATTTTTTACTTCCATTAACAAAAACTAAACCGACTAGATTCCGAATCAGTTAGGGAATTTACCAATGTATACAACTATTTTCATATTAGTATTACTATAAAAATTATAATTATAATTATTGTTATTATGGTTATTCCATATGTCCATATAGTTGGTGGTGATTTGAAAATATTTCGATATTGTTTAAGGCAAATTAACGTATTATTTTTGGTTACACGTGTCATCTTTTTTATAATATTGCAGTTGCAGTCAAACATCATAAGTCAAATATATTTATTTTTCAATATTTTTCACTACCACTTAATGTTTTATGAATTCAAAACAAATTTTTATAACGTGCTTATTTTTACTTACGTTTTAGTTTAAATTTTAAAACACCAAGAAGCTAATAGATGACCTAACCCCGATAGTTCTCATTCATGGGAATGGTACACACTTGAACCAATTTGATCTGTCTTTCATCAATCGACCTGAAAAAAACTGTTTGTTTGGCCCAGTTGCTATGTCAAATGTCGTTGTATTTTAAACTAAAAAGATCAAAACCGAGAATGCAAAAAAAAATTCGCCCACCGTGGGGCTCGAACCCACGACCACAAGGTTAAGAGCCTTGCGCTCTACCAACTGAGCTAGACGGGCTTGATACGATTATTTGGTTACCTGTCTTACTGTTATAAATATAGTCATACTGAAAAACACAAACGGCCCTAAAATTGGTTGTATATTTGTTCGTTACGTTTGTCAACGACACACACATTTCTGAATTTTTAAAAAAATGTATAATTAAACGTTTATATCATTATTAAATAATAAAATAAAAAGTTAAGATTAATCAGTTTAAACGGCCCTAACATGCTGCCTATATTATTATCTCAAAAATCGTCACCACTTGTAATAAACAATCACAAACGTTTTTTTTTATAAAACATTCCCTATTCATATATAGAATTTTCATCCTGATCAATACAATAAGGTTTCTTGAACTAAGATCTTATTTGAAAGTAGTCCCTTTAACTCGTAATATAGAAGTAATCATCCATCTCGAACGGGATATTATTGGATATGTTCGTTTATTGGTTGTTATTGACACGCTATAGGATCATATGAAATCATTTCGGTTCGTAGTCAACACGATCAAAATCGGTTTGAGTTTCAAACCTGTTTGCTTCGTTTTGGTTTGTTGGCTGCCTGGGCCGGTTTTAAGTGGTTTTGGCCGGTTAAATTTCAAAGCCGTTTCAACTTAGAGGATTAACTGGTTATGAACCTATCTATATATAATACTAAAAGAGTAAATATTTTATAAACTAAAACCAATTAAATTTAGGAATTATAATAAGAAATATTTAAAATTGTCATTTTCAATACGGTACGGTTTGTTTTAAAAAAATGTTTAATATTTGAAATGCATAAAGTGTGTTGACTTTTTCAAGTCAGAGTTACAAGCCCGATAAACAGCCCATTAAAAACCTGTGATGGGTTGGGCCCATGGGTCTTGGACGAACAACCTTTCATTTAGTGGGCTGTGTTGTTAATCATTGTCAGGCCCAAATAACTGTTTGTTTTGACTTTTGTGTGGCACATATGACATACGTCATGCTTGCCACATTGCAAACTTGTGTCCATATTTTCAAGGGCATAAAGACTATAGATAGTGAAATTAAAATATTAATAAAGGTCAACATCCATGTGTAAAATAATATGGAAATTGTAGATGTAGTCAAACGTTCACACCAATCACAGGCCCATTCACCAACAATTTTTGACGTTTGTAAGTCGAGAAGAATTTTGGGACTCTTTGGTAGGTGGTTGCTGATAATCGGTCGGCTCTAAAAGAATTTAAGAGGCTTATATTATCCTTCACTACTTAAGTCGTTGAACTAGAAGAAAATACCAATGTACTTTTTGTAAAAGCTATATATTTTGGATTTTACCGGTAGATAAGAGGAAAGTTAGGTCGTAAAGGTCAAAATCCATTTTGACAATCATACAATGTTATTTTTATATCATGTAACATTAACGTGAAATAACCGTTTTTAATCGAGTTATGAGACTATGTGTAGTGATTTATTTAGTTAAAATGCCATATAGACAAATATAATTTATTAAAATCATTTTAAATCAAATGTAGTCGGTTTAAAACCTTTTTTAGTTAAAAGTGAGAAAAAACGAATCATTTATCTATTTTAAAGTCCATTAATAGTTTGTCTAAAAATAAGTTTAAAACCCCTTTGAAGCCTTCAAGGGGCACCAAGCATCACTACGTCCTGACATAGTATGTTATTTTATGAAGATATAATGACAAGTGAAAAACTGGCAGTAGTCTGGCATGCGAGTGAAAAGTTGACACACGATGATGTGATGCACGGATGGTGTATTTATTATTAGTTAATGTACACGAAATGTATATCACAAAGAGAGAATTTATGACAACCTTTGCGACGTGTATAGAGTTAGTCAATATAATTAATGTAACGAGTGCATATGATTTAGTATAACGTTTGCCATAAGTCCACAACATTGTTTGATATATGGATGGATGTGTTGATATATGGGAGGTGTCACATGTATGTAGGGAAAACGTTTGGAAATGATAGAAAGCAACGGGTGATCCAAAATGCCAAAATAAGATATGTCCCTACTGGTTCTTTTATCATGCTAATGTAAGTATTTCTTCTTAATTCAATCAACTTGATTAAAAAATATCTATATACGTAACACGCATATTTTAAACATATTTATAGAATATTCTGAATTATTTTTCAATTTTGTATAAAGAAACACCAAATGGACTTTATAAATAACGAAGCATAACAATACAAAAAATCAATATTTACATTAACAATTATGCGAGTATTTACCACTACAATTAGAGAAAGCATTAGTTTTGAGTTTATTTTTCTTCAACAATCTTTTACTAATTGGGAGTTAAACCCTGTTAGTTTTTTGATGACATGTGGTCAGCTTTGAGTCATTTTCAACTCCGCCGCTACCGAGTCTCTGTCAGATTCGTTTTCGGGTATCTAGTCTTCACCGTCACCCGAAATCTACCTCTATCGAGCCAAGCGGTTCAGATCAGGAGGTGGAGATTGGCATGTTTCAGGATGCAAAAATTTTAGATTGATCAACCTAATTATTGATTTCAACTTTTTGCTTAGTGTTTTTGCCATATAAGTAGTTCACGTTATCAATAAATAAACCCGTTAACTCGCAGTTAGTAATGGATCGTTAGAGGAAAATAAACTAAAAGTTGAGAGTTCATGTAAGTATATTTTTGTGTTGGGAATGTAATTATAAAGATGAATATGAGGGATGGATTGCGAATGCTCTTATAAAAACAATCTATTTTATCTATTAGGATAACTAAAAGGCCCTACCCCTTCGAGATGACAAATAGTACATGCTACAAGTGAGATCTACTATGTTTTTTTAACAATAAATATGCAATCATGCTTCAAAGGATAAATGTTATGTAAATCAGACTCACTTATTTGTTTTCAAGCCGGAAACGCATCCCCAACCTATTTAGAAGTAAATTTATTATTAAGAAAACTCTCCGTCTCAACTCTAAAGTACTTTTACCCAGAGTAAGATCTACTATGTACGTTTTGTTATTCCTTGTTTTGTTATCAATACAAAATTTAAATCGCTATAAAATAATTACTAGCTAGTGAAAGATATTTATTTTCAGAGTATCTGTCCCATCAAACATAGCATTCAAGCACTAGTTATTTACTCGAGTAATATTGCCGTCCATGTCACCATATGTACATGATTTTTGATTAATTGGCTATATATGTTGTTTTTACTTGCTTGTATGTATATACGAATGCATATGATCAACATGTAGCTAGATAGGAGTCAAATTATATATGGTCTAGTTGAAGACTAATGAGGGGTCAACACCGGTCACCACCTTCCAACTTCCAGCTCATAGCCGTCTCGATCTGCAACAACAACTCACATGTGGTATACATGTATGTATGTATGTATGTATGTATGTATGTATGTATGTATGTATGTATGTATGTATATGTGTGTGTCGGCCATTAAAACTTAAATAGCCCATTTTCTCTACCTTTTATTAGATTAGTAAACATCATAAAAAACATATTTTCAATACCTTTGTTTCTCATCATACTTTCTTAAGTTGCTATATATGTCATTATTCAATTAAAATGCCTTTTTTGTACATAAAAAGTTTTCATTTGTTATTATGGAATAAGTAGTCACATTCATGGGAGTTAGACACCATTGTGTAGTTGAATATTAAAGATATTATTATTACATTGAAACTAGAAGCTATCATGATAGAGAAATCATATTGTTTGTTTGTTGATAATTTTAAGTGTAAGACTGTTTTGGTTTAGTTGGATATATAACATCAAATGGAAATAAAAATAAACAATAGAATAAGTTAAAAAAGTTTGATGTATACACTTATACAAGAATGTATTAATTATAGCATGCATATTCGAACCCGATGATTCAAGACGGCTAAGTCCTAGACTTGGGAGTTTAAAATGACAGTTCCCTCACTCGGTGCGAAAAAAGTTTTGTTTTGACATGTTAGTTATGTAGTGAAAGTTACTTCGAGTCACATGATGATGAAAAATGGCTTTAGTAAATGATGATAACGAGGAATGGATCATCAATGAGCACTTGGTCAATCAATAATTAATCATTGGCCTCTTGGATAAGTTAAAACTGACCAACAATGACAAGTTAGTCTGCAGTGGCATAGACAAATAAGTGATAACTTGATCATCATCATCATCATCAACTGTTGAGTTGTCACTGATCGAGTTCTTTTTAATGTGTCCTTATTGTTATAATTGCACATTTGTTGACACTTATAATAGCCAATCGATAAATTTTCAAAAAATATAAATAAAAATACAACAATTTAACAAATTGTTGTGATGATTTCCCGTGCTATATAAGAATGAACTTTGATCTATATATATCAAGTATGTTATTTTATAAGAGATTTACATATTTGTTTTTGAGTACCGTACTGAGCTAGTTATCCGATTAAACTTCTATTAGTATCATCAAAACATTTGAATTTGATGTTCAACTTTAAACATCCAAGCTGTTTGAACTTATTTTATTTTTTATACTAATATAATGATACTAAATGTTTAAAGCTTAAAAAATGAGAACCATTTAAGTTACGTCTTTATTTAAAAGTAAACAAAAGGTAGAGGTCACTTAAAAAATTAGTATCTACTCATAGGCAATTAAATTTCGGTTAATTATTTTAGTGATATCTAATTTATTGTTACAAGCGCATGCTACGGATACAAGTTGTTAATGTTTGGTTATTTTATAGAAGTTACATCATAGATTACTTGAAATTATGGTCGTTCTAAATTATTATAAAATCTTAAATATTGTTTACCAAGTTTAATATAGGATATGGTCAGAATTAACATGATATTTTTTATATGTAGGTTGAATTGACTTCGTTGACCTTGTCTTATTGTAAAATAAAATGCACATTGGTTTATAGAAAAGCATATAAAAATGGCCACCAACCACAAGAAGCTAGGGTTGGGTCCAATATAGTGGCTAAAGTGTAAAGTGCAAGTTGCAACCCACATGAGTGATGGGCTCGATGGTTCGAGGAAGAAGCCGATGGGTTAGTTGCAATTGCATCATCATCACCCAAAGTGTTCGAGTTGTTATGGTCAAGTGGGAACACTGTAGCCTGTAGGTATCGGCCATCATGTTTGAATTCGGCTACTATTTTCTTTATACAAATTCAACGATCTCAATTTCTCACTAATAATTTGAACTTCATACAGAAAACGTTTAATTGTTTTACATGTTGTTAAAAGGAATTTTTTTCCTAAAAAGATGTTGGTTTTTTTTAACCGTAAAAAATCATTTGATATGTGAATGAGTTATAGAAGTATATTTATATTTTGTGTTATACATGCCTAGAACTTTTAGGCCGATCACTTACATTATCCTTTTTTTTGTTTTTATTATACCTAATAATCTTTAAAACTATAGTTAAGGACGTACACTACTTAAATTATATTTGAAAAGAATCGAATTCAAGCCTAACGGATTTTTTAAAGGGTGTGCTTCCTTTTTTTGTTTTTGTTGTACCCAATAATTATACTTCCTATTTCATTTTAAAAAAATTATTTAGATGATTATTAATATAGTTAGATAAAAACAAAAAGGAAAGAAAATTGCTAAATGAAAAAAAAAACTATAAAGAATCGATTAATGAAAAGGTTAAAAATCAATAATATGTTAATTGGATAAAAAGAATTATAAAAGTTAGTTAGAGATAAATATGTATAGGGAAAATACCCATGTTGTCATAATTATTAATAACAACACTTAAAATATTTTTGAAGATATATTTTTTATTATGCGAGACTTGAGTTAACAGCCTTTTAGTTATAGGACACATTTTTTAATCACCAGGCTTAACCGGCAACACCTACTTTTGATTAATTTATTTGTAAGAAACATTTATTTTACGGATTTAAATAAGAAAACATTTTTAGATATTAAAGCATTGCAAGAATATTAATTAAAAGACTTAAGAGATCAAATTGTTTGAAGCTTTTTTCTGTTTCACCATGATTTTCCTATTCGCTTTTTTTTTTTTTTTTTTGTTTGATCATCATCATGGTCTCAACTCTTTAAAATGTCTTATACGCCGTCAGTTTGATAACTTATTTGTCTACAACATGTCAATTTTACTAATTTATTAATGATAACCATATGGTGAAAGCATAACCGAATGCGATTAGAAAAGGGTTGTTTATCTACTATACCTTGGTATTCTCGAAAAACACCACCTCAATGCAGCACCATTGTTTGGACAGGAGTCATATTTGTAAATTATTTAATTGCTTTAAACGAAGTAAAAAAACAGAGGGTTTTTATAACAATCTCATTATCATTTTTTATTTCGATTTGAAAGCAATAAAAATATCTAGCATATAAGTCTAACAGGCTTTTCTAGGCGGAATCAATTGAAAAAAAAAATATTCAAATAATTGAAAAAAATAATATGTAACATGATATATAATCAATAAACTTAGGCACACTAAATTATGAGGGCTCTAAGCGAGACATATTATTTTTGACATAGTTGAGCCACCCTTGTTGATCGGTCTAGACTAATAGTAACCGCAAAAGGTTTGTTGAAGACTCTCAGACACATATTCCTTTCATAAAGAGCCCCAACTTAAACTTTGATGTATCTCCTCTGTTTTAGCTATTTTGATTAAACCCATGACGGGTTAAAAAAAATTAATTACATGCAAATGCGATTGAGTTTTTTTAACTAGTCCACCTAAAAGATGTTACCCTCACTGGTCCTATGAACAAATTTTGGTTTTCAATCTTTAAAAATTATTTGATGAGCTCAAACGTTAATGTAGTAATTATAAATTTGATTCTCAAATTTTAAAAAATACAAAGTTAGTCCAAACTTTTTTATAAAGGTTGTACTTTTGATCCTTAAGTTAAATATAAGAGTTAGTTGAAACTTTATAAAATACATAAAAACTAAATAAATAAAATGTCTGAAATCAAACATACAATAAATAAATAATAATTAAAATTTATTGTACATTCTTTAAAGTTTAGAAAACAAACATATAATTTTCTGTTTATATATTTACCATAGTGTATGTTCGTTGTCGAATGTTCCCTACGACCAAATACCAATACCCGGGTCTTACTCTCACCAACCGCACGTTATACCAAAGTAAATGAAATTTGAATTTTGATGACGACGAAACGTACAGCCACTATGCTACACCATATATTATTATTATTATTAGTATTATTATTAATATTTAAACAACCAAACACATATGCTACTTCAACCCAACTCCATATATAAATATGCTAAACTTAATTGACACCATCAACCATAGACTCTTTCTCCACACCATGCCATACAACCCTTCACATATATAATCCCACACCATCATTTCATCTTTTCATACAAACCTTCAACTTAATTTTACGCATAAAGATTCATACAGCAAACCACAATATTTATCTAATAAACACATGGACGAAACACGAGCCAGGGGCTCGTTTCGGCGATCGGTTAGCCGAAGCATGAGCCGCAGCCGGAGCACGTCTTGGCGGATGGAAGATGTGTTCAGCGGCGGCCCCGGCGGCAGTTACAACCGCCGCTCCAGCCGCCACTCGGAGGAGGACGAAGAGGCCCTCCGATGGGCGGCTTTGGAAAAACTACCGACATATGATCGGTTACGAACCTCCATTATGAAGTCTTATATGAATGATGATGATGAGAACCAAAGATCAGGGTATAATAATAATGTGATGCACAAAGAAGTTGATGTGCGCAAACTTGATCCTAACGATCGACAGCAGTTTATTGATAGGATATTTAAGGTGGCTGAGGAGGATAATGAGAAGTTCTTGATGAAGTTCAGAAATCGTATTGATAAGTAAGTTTTACTTAATTGCTACTTGTTTCAACTTAATGTTTACCGCTAGAAATATGATATTTTGATGGATTTTGACTTTGTGACGAGAAAAAGTGTCGGAAGAGTTAACTTTGTAGTGGTTGTCCATATTATAAAAAACTGGAAAAAATAGGATAGTCATATCGTGGTAAAAGAAAATAGAGGATGTACAATAGAAGATTATAAGAAGATTGAGTTTCTTTTCTTATTATTTTTTTTATAAAATATTTTGCAAGATATAACTAATAGTTAAAATAGTTAGATATATCAGTCATCATCTTAAAAAACTTAAAAATATTTCATATATTATCACGCTCTAAAAACTTAAAAATAACTTATAAAATCATCGTTTAAGATTAAAATTTTATTTTGTTTGTTTATTGATAAAATTCTTTTTGGTGTCCAATTTATTTACTGTGTCCGTTTAAGTTATTTTAAAAGCGTGTTAAGTTTGTAAAATTTAAAGCATTTTTAATGACAAGTGAACATATAAAATTAATATTTTAGAACTTATTCTCATATTTCGTAACTATAGAGATGAAATTTCTATTCTTGTAACTAAATTCAAAAAATATTTATTTTTTATGATATTATCAATTTTTAATTCGCTTTAATGTTTTTTACTCAGGAAATCACAATCATGATAGTTCTCTTATGATTTACTCACTAACATTCGTTAACTATGAAAATTAATATATATGTGTGTTCCCATTCATGCAAATTGCAAAATCAATGTTTCATATGCAATCTTGCTGGCTCAAGAAACGGTCATGGATCCAATAACATATTGTTAAAGCATATTCAAATATACAATAACATCATCACACACGTCTTAGAACTATATATTACCATCAAAAGAATTATTATCAAAATGTAGAAAAAAATATATAATGAGATAAACCGCCTATATATCATTAAAACTAAGTGCTTGTTTCGTGGGGAATAACATAAGTTCAACGACTATTTTATATACTAGTTTATCTTTACATCATATATTAAACTAGGTATCATATACGTTGAATTAGTCCTTGTGTTATTTATAATATCTTATTGTTATCTAAATGATCTTATAATAAAGAAAATAAACAATTTAATATTGTTTGATGGTCAATTTCAGGGTTGGAATCACTCTTCCAACTGTAGAAGTTCGGTTTGAACGTTTAACGATTGAAGCCGATTGCTATATTGGCGATAGAGCACTCCCGTCGTTGGCAAATAGCGCAAGAAATCTTGCCGAGTTAGCTTTAGGATGTTTGGGCATAAGTTTGGCTGAAAAAACTAAACTCACCATTCTCAAAGATGTATCCGGGATTATAAAACCATCAAGGTAGTTATAACTTTTTACCACACCTTTTATGAGTGTTTGAGATTGCGTCTCTAAAACAAATTACTTGATACATATTAACCAAGTGATTGGTTTTAAATAAGTTATTTTTAAATTTAATATGTTTTATAGCACAGTCTCAAACACATCAGTGTAAATATTATATCTTACAAGACAAAAATATATATATAATAAAATTAATGCGTTCGACGATAAAATGGTGAAATTGGATGTATTCTTGGTTTGAAAATGACCTTTGATATATATAATCGTCAGAAGTTAACGATAGTTTTGTTTTAAAAAACAGGATGGCATTGCTTCTAGGCCCACCATCATCCGGTAAAACAACTCTTTTATTGGCACTGGCTGGAAAGTTGGACTCTAGCCTTAAGGTAAATTTGGACTTGTAAATGAATTATAATAAAATAAGCACGATTAAACAAAACAAATCGATAATAACGATGATTATAAACAGGTTAGGGGAGAGGTAACGTACAACGGGCACAAGCTCAATGAGTTTGTACCTAGGAAGACATCAGCATACATTAGTCAAAACGATGTTCATGTTGGAGAAATGACGGTTAAAGAAACACTAGATTTCTCTGCAAGGTGCCAAGGAGTTGGCTCGCGTTATGGTACTATCATATGATGCCATTTTTAAACTTTATTTTTTTATATGTGTAGAAATAATTATTTCAGAACTTTTATGATATATTTTAACAAGCATTACGATGTATGATGATAAAATGTAGAATTATTAACCGAGCTTGCTAGGAGAGAAAAGGAAGCTGGGATTTTCCCAGAGGCCGAAGTCGATCTTTTCATGAAGGTAACTTGTTAATTTTTGTATTTGTTTTTAATTTGTTAAAAGTATGTTTTTATAATAAAATTTGGGTAAAATAATTGAAATTTATTTGTGAATACAGGCAACATCAATGGAAGGAGTTGAGAGCAGTTTAATTACCGACTACACTCTTAGGGTACGCATGACACTTCCGTTTTTATAAGTTCAATCATTTTATCCAACTAAAACATGATAAGTTTAATTAAATAAAGAAAAACAAATAAATATCTTTTTTTTTGGGTTAAATATCATAGCACCAGCTACCACTAGAATATTTTATATTTTTCCGCATTTTGGGTCAACGACTTTGATCATTTGATTTTACTATATAATTATGAATTGAAGTATGTCGTTTTATTCCTCTACAGCTTTAAGTTCCTTTTCAACCTAATGGTTGGTGAACTAACCTTTTAAATCTTAAGTTTAATATTATACCTCTTCATACAGATTTTGGGACTTGATGTATGTCGCGATACAATTGTCGGTGATGAAATGATACGAGGCATCTCCGGGGGTCAAAAGAAACGAGTGACAACAGGTTAACAATTCATACGATATTCAATCCATATGAACTTTAAAGTAAAGAAAACATGCTTAGAAAAATGGAAATTTTGTAGATGGATCAAGGCATAATTGATTATGTTGACTAATTAAAAAAGTTCTGATTTGAACACACCAAAATAAAGTCATCTCATGGTGGGTGGCTAGTTGATTTGTAACAAATAAAGTGAGTCACATCCTATATTAGTTTATGTTGTTTTTGGGGTCAATGAAGCCATCGACTAGACCTAACACACTCCATTTCGAGTCATGTTAGGTAAACCAACATCAACGATGTAAAAAACAATAACACATCACTAGGTGGCCGATCCATTGTCACGCATGCTCATGAAATCTATTGATATATATATATATATATTCGAATGAAATATATACTTTGACACGCTTACATAGTTAATAATATTTTTAAAAGCTAACGGATTATAGATAGCAAAAAGATATATAGATAATATCTACATGCCATGCGATCTCAATAGTAATATGACAAATTGTGGGTCCACATTATTATATTCATCCATAACTCTCATGTCTTCTTGTATTTGGATGAAGAATCCATTACAACAACAATTATTTCTTAGAAAGGATTAACGTTACTAAAATGATTTTTTAAGACAGTTTATTTAAATAATTTGTGTTATTACAAGTGTAACACTTCAAACCTACGCATAACTTTATACCTTAAGTTAAAATTGTGATGAAAATTAGTAGTATTACATGACTTAAAAGCTTGTGATCATACGTTGAAACTTCCCTTTCATGCATGCAAGACGTACTTTTTTGATATGAAATATGATTGATTTATGAAATGATATTTAATTTGTAAAATAGGTGAGATGATTGTCGGGCCAACCAAAACATTGTTTATGGACGAGATATCAACAGGGCTCGATAGCTCTACGACGTTTCAGATTGTGAAATGTCTCCAGCAAATTGTTCACCTTACGGATGCCACCGTGTTAATGTCCCTTTTACAACCCGCACCTGAGACATTTGACCTGTTTGATGATATTATATTATTGTCAGAAGGCCAGATCGTATATCAAGGCCCACGAGAACATGTAGTTGAGTTTTTCGAAAGTTGTGGATTCAAATGTCCAGAAAGAAAAGGCATTGCTGATTTCTTGCAAGAGGTAAGCTTCCCGACCCATTGACTTGTATAAAAAAAATGGCCAGTTAAGGTAGTAAAATAGATGGGTCTTTTGTTTTGGGTCAACTAATGTGAAAATATTACTAGAACAAAACCATAACATTTTAAAAAAAATTTATTATTTAGGTTACCTCCAAGAAAGATCAAGAGCAGTACTGGGCTGACAGAACAAAACCATATAGATATATTTCGGTAACTGAATTCACAAAAAGATTTCAACGATTCCATGTGGGACTTCGACTTGAGAATGAACTCTCGGTGCCATTTGATAAATCAAGAAGCCACAAGGCTGCATTGGTATTCAAGAAATTTTTGGTGTCTAAAAGAGACCTCTTGAAGGCTTCATGGGATAAAGAATGGCTACTAATTAAAAGAAACTCATTTGTGTATGTTTTCAAGACGGTTCAAATTATTATAGTGGCTTTCATTGGATCGACCGTGTTCTTGAGGACTAGAATGCACACAAGAACTGAAGAAGATGGGGCTGGATATGTTGGGGCACTTTTATTCTGTATGCTCATTAATATGTTCAATGGTTTTGCTGAATTATCGCTTACGATACAAAGACTTCCTGTATTTTTCAAGCAAAGGGACTTATTGTTTCACCCTCCATGGGCTTTTACTCTTCCAACTTTCTTGCTTCGAGTACCTATATCCATATTGGAGACTACTGTTTGGATGGTTGTTTCATATTACACCATTGGATTTGCCCCTGAAGCCAGCAGGTTCTTCAAACAATTTTTGCTGATATTTTTAGTCCAGCAAATGGCCGCTGGAATTTTTAGGGTTATTGCTGGAATTTGTAGAACCATGATCATTGCTAACACTGGGGGAGCACTCACTCTCCTCCTTGTGTTTCTTTTGGGTGGTTTTATCCTTCCTAAAGGTTAGTAGCTTAGTTTTAGAAGATCGGAATTATGACATTAATTTTTGGATGGAATTCCTTAGTAACCCATTAATTTTTATGCATAATTTACCTTAATCAATACAGGTCAAATTCCAAACTGGTGGGAGTGGGCTTATTGGGTTTCACCCATTACATATGGTTACAATGCCATCACAGTAAACGAGATGTATGCTGATAGATGGATGAACAAAAATGTATATCATATCCTTATCTTCATATATTGTGTTTCTTTTGTAACACAAACATGGTTAAGTAAAGCTAATAAGGTTTCATATTTACTTTCAATACAGGCTTCTGATAATGTCACCAAGTTGGGTATAAAAGTTCTACAAAACTTCGACGTTTATACCAACCCCAACTGGTATTGGATTGGCACCGGCGCTCTTGTTGGTTTCACAGTTCTCCTAAACGTTTTATTCACATTAGCTCTCATGTATTTGGATCGTAAGTTTCAACATCCTCCTAAAGGTTTAATTTTAAATCTTGATGTAATTGTTTTCGGCAAACATTTACCCTTTCATTCAATGTTGATATTTTAGCACTTGGGAAACCACAAGCCATAATATCTAAAGAAACAGCATTAGAAATGGAAGCTAACCAGGAAGAAACTGAAGAAACACCAAGACTTAGAACTATTACATCAAAGAGAGAAAAGCTCCCTAAGTCCTTATCTGCTAATGACGGAAACAATACAAGTATTAATTCATCCACATATCAATCTAAGTAATACTTTTTTATAGTTATAATTTGAATGTGCTTAATTTTATAGGGGAAATGGCCATGCGCCAAATGACTGGGGGCCATGGATTATATAGAGATGAAGATTTATATAGAAGTGAAGATTCAGGACTTGAGGCTGCAAATGGTGTATCTCCTAAAAAGGGGATGGTTTTACCATTCACTCCTCTTGCCATGTCATTTGACACTGTAAATTACTATGTTGATATGCCCGCGGTAAGTATTTTTTAGCGACTTATTATGTTTGAATGCTTTGAATATCCAATTAAAAAACTAATAATAATGTTAACTTAAATAGGAAATGAAAGAACAAGGGGTGACAGAAGATAGGCTTCAATTACTACGTGGTGTAACGGGTGCATTCAGGCCTGGAGTTCTTACTGCTCTAATGGGAGTGAGTGGTGCTGGTAAAACTACTTTAATGGATGTTTTGGCAGGAAGGAAAACGGGTGGGTATATTGAAGGTGACATTAGAATATCCGGATTTCCGAAAAACCAAGCAACTTTTGCAAGAATTTCTGGATATTGTGAGCAAAATGATATCCATACGCCCCAAATCACAATTCGGGAATCCTTAATATATTCAGCTTTCCTTCGACTTCCCAAAGAAGTTTCTGATGAAGAAAAGATGGTAAGTAAATGTACTTTGATATTCTTTTATCGGTTATAACTAAAGTTTATAAATTAGAATCTTGATTAATCTGTTTGAACAAAAAAAAATTTAGACTTTTGTTGATCAAGTCATGGAGCTAGTTGAATTAGACAATCTCAAAGATGCAATTGTGGGACTTCCTGGAGTTACTGGTTTATCAACAGAACAAAGAAAAAGGTTGACCATTGCAGTTGAACTTGTTGCTAATCCTTCAATTATTTTTATGGATGAACCAACTTCCGGACTTGACGCAAGAGCAGCCGCTATTGTTATGAGAACAGTGAGAAATACAGTTGATACGGGAAGAACAGTTGTATGCACAATTCATCAGCCTAGCATTGATATTTTTGAAGCATTTGATGAGTTATTGTTAATGAAAAGAGGTGGACAAGTGATCTATGCTGGACCATTGGGCAGGAATTCTAAAAAAATTATCGAATACTTTGAGGTACTTTTAATTCATACAAATTACAAGAAAGAAAACCAAAAATATAGGTTCTGATCATAAAAGTATTGATTATTTCAGGAAATTCCAGGGGTACCAAAAATTCCAGAAAAATACAATCCAGCAACATGGATGCTAGAAGTAAGCTCAATTGCTGCTGAAGCTAGACTTGGTATTGATTTTGCTGAACATTACAAATCATCAGCATTGCATGAGTAAGTGCTTCTTTTAATACTTTCAAGATACTGATTTAATTAAATGTAAAATTAATGATAATCTAACACAAACTTTATTTTAACACAACAGAAGAAATAAGGGTTTGGTTAAAGAGTTAAGCACACCTCCACCCGGTGCAAAAGATCTTTACTTTGCAACACAATATTCTCAATCAACATGGGCACAATTTAAAGCTTGCTTGTGGAAACAATGGTGGAGCTACTGGAGAAGTCCTGATTATAATCTTGTTCGTTATTTCTTCACCTTGGCTTGTGCACTTATGGTTGGTACGATTTTCTGGAAAGTTGGACAAAAAAGGTTTGTTCTTTTTGCAACATAAAGGATGTATACACGATACGATTTAAGCTTATTTTCTAATTCTTTTTTACTTCTATAAAATTTCAGAGATAGCAGTTCCGATTTAACAACCATTATTGGAGCTATGTATGCCGCGGTCCTTTTTGTTGGTATCAATAATTGCTCAACTGTACAACCGATTGTAGCAACAGAAAGAACAGTTTTTTATAGAGAAACAGCTGCCGGAATGTATTCTGCATTACCATATGCCATGGCACAGGTTGGAATAAATTTGATAAGATATGAAATAGTTTCTTCATTCATTTTAATGTTCTTGTTGATATACTAACTTTTTGTTTTTATTGTTATTTACTCAATAGGTTTTTGTGGAGATACCATATGTATTTATTCAAACAACATATTACACACTCATCGTGTATGCAATGGTGGCATTTGAATGGACGGCAGCTAAATTCTTTTGGTTCTTTTTTATCAACTTTTTCTCGTTTCTCTACTTCACATATTATGGCATGATGACGGTTTCCATAACACCAAATCATCAAGTAGCAGCTATATTTGCAGCTGCTTTCTACTCGTTATTCAATCTCTTTTCTGGTTTCTTTATTCCAAGACCGGTATGCCTTTTTATCTTTTAACTTAAGTTCATAATAATGATCAAAACTTACTAAATGTAAACTCTTTTGTTGAATTCAGAGGATACCCGGTTGGTGGATATGGTACTATTGGATTTGCCCGTTGGCATGGACCGTGTATGGTGCAATTGTTTCGCAATATGGTGATGTCGAGGACACCATTAGTGTTCCCGGAATGTCAACTGATCCTACCATTAAATGGTATGTGAAAAACCATTTTGGTTATGAACCAGATTTTATGGCGCCTGTTGCTATCGTTTTGGTTGGTTTTGCGGCATTTTTTGCTTTTATGTATGCTTACTGTTTGAAGACATTGAACTTTCAAATGCGATAATTAGGTCAAACAATTTGTAAAATATAGATATGTATGTACTGTCAAGCCATTTGAGTTGGTATTGAATAGTAACACTTAGAGATGTAATTTCAAATTGTATATGTTCATATAATATTTGAATTCAAATCATTTGAAACCCTTTTCTTTTTTAAACTTTCATTGTTTTTATAACTCATAGAGGTGACGTGACCTGCTGTGAATCACTAGTTGGGTTAATGAGTTATTACAATAAACAAAAGTTAACATTTGATCTCTATCTATCTATGTGTGTGTGTATATATTGTCACTATACATTTAGGTACTAATGATTTACAGTTCGTCACCTGTTACTAATTTTACATGCTGCTTAAAACGTGACCAATTTTGTAAACGCATGTAAATATTAAGTCTTTATGGATTAGAAAAACCAACTTAACATTTAGACGAAGCCTAAATAATTTACAAAATGCCAATTTCAAGGTATCCTAATAATAGTTGGCCCAAAATGATGCATAGAACTATAGAAGTATAACTATAATAGTCTATAGGTGCAGAGAAAAACTAGTTCGCATCGAAATCGAGACTTGATGGCCCAATTACAATGTGTCTCCCATTAAGCCACTATGTATTACCAAAAATAGTCCAAGTCGCTATGACTTTTTGAAAAAAAAACCTCTTCTATCAAAGATCATTTGTTTTTATGCCACTTATCTTTTTTTTTATACCCTAGTTCAAGATTCATGTTTTTTTTGGCTTCACATTTGATCATTAGGACAAGATATTTTTAAAAAATAATTAATAAAATATTATTGTACGCTTTATATAAAATAAAAATGGGAAAATTAATTTAGCGTGAATAACTTATAACTTTTTTTTGAACGGCTAACGAATAATTTTAAATTCCGGTCACCGAGGTAAACCCAATGACGAAAGGCCACCCACGCCCGCGAACACAGACAACGCTAGTGACCCGGCTCGTCCACCATTCCAAGGGAAATCCACCACCTAAAGGTCCACTGTGGTAAAATCCTTGGCCCACTAGGAGCATATTACATCTAGTGAGACTCCAACCCATGATCTTCATTTTGAAAAGTCATATGATATCTCCTCCTAAACCAGTTGATCTAGTTATCATTGGTTGAATAACTTATAACTAAACTACTAGAAATCAAATAGCATTTTAGTTTTTCAAATTTCAACACCCTAATTAAAAACGTAGATGCAGGCCCATAGAGACTAAACTAGACCCCAGGGCCCGGTCTACGAACTTTATCACCCGTTATTAATTATGAATAGACTTGCACAAAAAACCGGGTACGGACCCGATCCGGCGTACCCGAACCGGACCCGGGTACAACCCAGTACCGGGTGTACCCGGAATAAACCGGCGGTTTCAACCCGGTTTGGGTTTTTTTTAATTTCTAAAACCCGACCCGACCCGAACCCGACCCGGTTTAAACCCGAAGTGAACCCGGTATTGGACCCGATATTGAACCTGGTATTGGATATAAAAAAAAAAGAAAAGAAAATTATAAATATAAACTAAACCCGGTATTGGACCCGGTTCCGGACCTGACCCAACCCTACCTGGGTATGGCGGGGAGGGGTTTTCCCCAAGTGAACCCGACCCGGGTTCGTACCCGGGTTCACCAATACCCAGGTACAAAAAAACCCAACTGGACCGAACCCAGTTTGAACCCGGTTCCGGGTCCGACCCAAAATCCGATTTGTGTATGACTAATTATGAACGGATCACATTTTTTAAGCCCATTAGTCGTTTCAAAAATTAAAACATTTAAGCCCAAACTTTAGATTAAATTTACGCATTTAATGTATAAATTGTGAAGAACAAAAAGTTAAAAACAGCCACTTACCCATTCATATAGAAATATTTTCTTACTCTAAAACTATATTAAATCTTAAATTACCACATATCATGATTTGAGAGTCATTGATATTATCACTTGGAACATTAACACAAGACAAATGATTAACAGTTAAATCATAAAAGTGATCTCTCTATAAAGCATAATGTTGTTAATTGTGCCCAATGTTGCTACACAAATCCTAATCAAGTGATCAAGACTTGGGAGCAGTGCGAGAATGGGATTGCTACTGGGGATCAGGCTGAAACTTGGCTTCGGCTGTTGTGAAGCAGGATGCGGCTGGGCTTGGCTTCGACTGGGCAGGATGTCGAGGATCCGGCTGGAGCTTGACCTGAACTTCAGCTGGGCTTGACCTCGGCTGAGAGGAGTATCTGCGAGACGAAGACAACACTGTGAGCCTCGCCTCGGGCAGAAAGGGTTTTCTCCCCGAGACCACACTCCGGCGTGAGAATAAGTATTTGTGTTGAGAGAGCTTTGAAAGGTAGAATTAATAAGTAAATAGCTTGTAGTAAGAGTGTTCTGAGAATTAATGCTATTTGTAGAATGAAAGAAGTATTTATAGTGTTCCGAGACCACACTTCTGCCAATGTTTTGGCTTTATGCGTTTTGTCATCTTGTGTTTCTTTCTTATTCTCTTGTAACCAATGAATGGCTTCCTTGGTTACCAAGTTTTTGTGAAAATTTTTATAAGTGTTGTTCATGAGGGCTCATGATATCGTCTTGATAGTACCATGCCCAGCCGCGGCTTCGGGCTTACTCCCCAGGCACGGTTTGGGTTCAGTCGTGGTTTGAGTTCAGCCGTGCTTTGGCCCCTTTTCTGTTTCAGCCGCGGCATAGGCCCCCTTTCTGCTTCAGCCGCGGCTTGGGCCCCTTTCTGCTTCAACCGCGACTTGGGGCTGTCTTTTTCTCAGCTGCGGTTTGATCTTGAATTTAACTGAGCCGTGACTCGGTCTTATTGAGGCTTGGTCTTTTTGTTAGCGTTAGGGGTGGTACCCCTTCAATATTATGGTTTTACATATGCTTAAACACACATAATAATCATGACTCTACGATTTTATGACAATTGTAGTGGGTTAAGCGACCCAACTTAAATAATCTCAAGCTTGAACTCGAGCTTATATAGAAACTAATTTCACAGACGAGCTCAAGTCATAACTTTACACGTACGTTTGAATAGGTTTGCAAGCTTAGGTGTATCTGCTATTTATATAATTTTATTTAATATTATATATATACAATATTTATTATATATAAAAATATAACTACATATATAATATATATATATATGTAATTATATATTTATATATAATAAATATTGTATATATAATAATAAATAAAATTATATAAATAGCAGATACACCTAATATGTATGTATATGTAAATTGATATAGATAAAATAACTAATGAATAATAAACGAGCTCAAGTCGATTTCTTATCATGTGTGTGTATTAAGAAAACCCTAATTAACCAGATAAATTCTTGTGCATAATACTAGAAACCCTGATATTATATACATTCTAATAAAAAATATACTTTAAATGTAATTGTATACACAATTTTGGGGGAATCACTCATTGAGTTCATATCCATCCTCATCAAACTTGCAAAGATGATAAAAAGTGACACGAATTTAGGTCATAACTAAAACTTTCATGAAAATTAAGTTAACATAAATGTGAGATTATATGTGTAAAAAAAGTTTATAATTTTAATGTAGAAATAGTTTGGTATAATTTAAGTCGATAATCGTTAAGAACAACCTAACTTTTATCTATGGGAATTGTCAAAGAAGAAGAAAACAATTACACTATAGATTGATTCCTAATAAAGAAAAGAGAGGATGTAAAGTGATGAATATTAGTATTTTTCTGGATGTGTTTATCTTTTCTGATATAATAAAATAATTTTGTCACATGTCATCTTCTTATAATTATTATGTCATATATCATTATCACATCACTTAGGTTAGTGGTCGAGTAGTAAGAGTCATGACAAAGAATATAAGGTTACAAACACAAAGTTTAAGAATGAATGTTATTACAGAACAATAAAATTTTCAAAATACATAAACTCTATATAATATAAGAAGTAAATATAAAAATAAGTGTGGGTGTGGTTAAAAAGGATAAAACAAAGAATGGTGGGCGTAAAAAGGTTAGTCACAAAGAATGCTGACCAAAATAATTTAGTATGATAGATGAAAATTACAGAAAGAAAAAGAAAACATGATTGTGATTAAAAAGGTCAAGTTACAAAGAAAAAAGGTCAAATCACAAATAATTGGGTTTAAATGAACGCGTAGACTTTCTGTAGCAGCTAAGGTACAACTCCTTAATGCTAGGGTGACTTTACTTTTCATTTTACTTTCTTTTAGGCTTTATTACGAGAAATTTACCAAAATAATCATTTAACCAATTAAAATTTATGTAATAGCCTTTAACTAAATCAAATAATAAAATAGACAACCAATAAAAAATGACCACGTGATACACTATCGTCTTCCGGCGATACATAAACATGATATATCGTTCCCGTCTCACCCAAATATACATATATATATATATATACACACATATATATATAATTTCCCTTCAGTCTCGCCTAATATTGATAGGTATCACCATTAATTAAAAGTTTGAAGAAAAAATAAAATGAATTTATATTTATCAACTGAAAAATAAAACTACACATTCCGTGGAAAATAGAAGAAACCTTCCTTGGAAAATACAAGAAATCCTACATTAAAAATAAAACCACAAATCTTCCGTGGTAATTTTCTTCTTCAAATTCTTTCTACACATATCATGCACATATGAATCATAACCCGGATGTCATAATTTTAGAGCAAATCGAAGAAGAAAATTATTTTCCATGTTTTTTATCAGTATTATGTAGATAAAAAAATCGATGGATGTAAGACAAAGTTCTTTATCCCGGAGTTTTGAAAAAAATGATTTCATTTTTTTTAAAACAAAGTTTAAACATCTATTTTATTGCAAGCATGAAAATTAAAAAACAAAATTAAAATTCAATTTCTAAATGTAAATCGACAAATATTACAAAAGATTACGATTTAACATAAAGTACTGAGATTTAGGCGAGATATCTCGCCACTTTACACACATCCACCTCCCATTGGTTGTGCACACTGCTCTAGGCGATGCTTAGGCGAGATGCCTCGCCTGCTGTACTTTGACTGATAAAGCTTATGCTTGCACACTGCCTTAGACGAGATGATGGCGAGACACATGGAATATTGTCTCGCTCATATCTCGCTTTTTTTAAATTCTTTTAAATCAATTTAGGCGAGAAACATGGATATGTATCGCCCGGTGGCGAGATTTTGGCTAATTTAGTAACATTTAAATCAATGACTATTATACAAAACCAGATTGGTCAAATGGACATGCAATCTGGTAATTTTCCCTTTTTTATTCATGTTTTTAGTCTTTTATATTTTCATTATTTTAATTCTTGTAATTCAGATTATTTAATTAATTTAAAGCATAGTTTTTTCTATAAAGTGATATTAGTTACGAAATTTGTCTAAAACAATGAACCTTTTCAAAAGTACAAATTACTTTATAATCGGCATTTTAAAAAATAAAAAAAAGTTTTGTAAAAATGGTTTTGCCTAAACAAAGAGATTTTTATATAAAATGATAAAACATTTATTTAAACGAAATGTTTAAAGAACAAAAGTTAAAACGAGGATCTTATTGTATTTTACTTAAAATATTTATTTGTACGTGATTACAATCATATTTATCATACTTTTTATTAAAAAAATATTTTATAATTTTGATTTTCATTACTAAATGTTTAATATTATTTATATAATCCATATAAAACACAAGATGTCTACTTTTACTTATAAAGTAAGACTAAGAAGAGTAAGAACAGAGTAAATCTTACCTCTATTTTAAAATATTTAGAAAATACTTAAACATAGACAGCAGCTTAATACTTAAATCATGTTTTTGTTGAGAATTGACTTATTATTAATCAATTAAATTGTTACTTTTATGTTGTATGGCTACTTTTGATGAATGCAGCAACCTCCAAAATACTTTTACGTAGTGTTTGGGATATTATCATTTTTATTTGCAAAAACTTTTAGGTGGTGGTGTTTGGTACTTTTACCATTAAGCGATTTCCACGTTTTCACCCTATTTCGCAGCGTCATCCAAATATATCTTACATTTTTCTCATTTATTTACTTTAATTTAAAATCAGGCAAGCATAATAATTATTTTTTTTAAGATTCTAACACGTGTCAATATAAGAGCATTCAGACTAGTTTTTCAATCCTCATCCAATATTTATACTAAAAACATTATTTTTTTATCATCTCTTTTAATTAAATAATACTTTTTATATATTTATCATTATCTTTTCTTTTATTTACTTATAACCATTTTAAAAAATATAAAAAAAATTATGTGGGTTTTACCGTGTTTTCTCGTATATAAGAAATTACAGTACAATCCTCATAAATTTTCTATATACTTCACTTACAAACATCTCTTGTAATATAAATTACACACATCAAAATGAAAAACCTACCATAAATACTCTAACAAGTCACATCTTTTATTATACAACAATTAATCAGTCACACATTAAAGCTGTAGTGAACAGTGAACTAGACCCTAAAAAATTAGGAGCCGCGTGCCAAACTCTAGCTTAACGGTGGCCCAAAACTAGTAACATTATTTTTATAGGATGAACCAAAACTCGAGCTTATTAATTAATATTTATACACTCAAAACTCCTAATTTATTTTCTATATATAGTGCATCAATTAAGAAAGTTCCCCAAACTGTCTCCTTTTGAAAAAGTGATCGAAGTTGCTATAGAAAAGACTCATGGAGGATGAGAATAGAGTCAGCATTGTTAGAAGCATAGGTAGAAGTTTGAGTAGAGCAGCTGGGAGTTTAGGAATTGAAGATGTGTTTTCCATCCACGGTGCCGCCAGCAGGCGGAGCAGCTGCCGCGCTATGGAGGACGAGGAGGCGTTGCGATGGGCGGCTCTCGAGAAACTTCCCACCTACGATCGCTTACGAACCACCATCATCAACCCGCATACTCTAGGGGATCAACAGAAAATGCCTACAGATAACATGTTGTTGGATGTACGCGAGCTAGACCCGAATGCTCGACAGCAGTTTATCGATTCGGTCTTTAAGGTTGCTGAAGATGATAACGGAAAGTTCTTGAGAAAGTTCAGAGATCGTGTTGATAAGTAAGCCTTCATCTAAAGTTGTTATTTGCTACATAAATTACAAAAGTAAACATTTTTTTATGTATATTATAAGCATATCAAACTTACCTTTATTCTTATAGTTATGAAATACTTAAGAATATAATGCAAACTAATATTGAATTTTGTGATTTTCTACTATTTATTATTATATGGAGAAATCAGTTAGTTATTCCGCAGAGGTAACTAACTATCTTTTCACTTGATTACAAAACACCCCCTCCAAATTTCAGGGTTGGCATTACTCTTCCAACTGTTGAAGTTCGGTTCCAAAACTTGACCATAGAAGCCGATTGCTACATCGGTGATAGAGCGCTTCCATCACTACCAAACGCGGCTCTAAATATCATCGAATCTCTACTAGATTGTGTCGGAATCAGTTTCTCTAAGAAGACTAAACTCACCATTCTTAAAGATGTATCCGGAATCATCAAACCATCAAGGTACTTACACTTGTCAATCTTGAATCTTGAATCTTGAATAATATATATATATATATATATATATATATATATATATATATATATATATATATATATATATATAAGTATCAATGCATTTGTAATGTTACAGAATGACACTTCTGTTGGGTCCACCATCTTCTGGGAAGACAACACTTTTGCTGGCTATGTCTGGAAAGTTAGATTCAAGCTTAAAGGTAAGTTATAAGTATAAACATTGAACATGAAAATGAGCTATGTGGGTTACACGTGAAGTGCAAGATTATATACACTAGTAGGGATGTAACATATGAACTAAACAGGTTGAAGGAGATATAACTTACAACGGTCATAAGTTTAGCGAATTTGTACCTCAAAAAACATCGGCCTACATCAGCCAGAATGATGTTCATGTTGGAGAAATGACCGTCAAGGAAACTTTAGATTTCTCAGCAAGGTGCCTAGGAGTGGGATCTAGATTAGGTAATGATTTAATTTCCAAGAAGGTACTCATTTTTAAGTTCTAATTCAACGCGAAAAGATATGATTTATAATTACTAACGATGAAATATAGAGATGTTGACGGAGCTTGCAAGAAGAGAGAAGCAAGCGGGGATTTTCCCAGAGGCTGAAGTCGATCTTTTTATGAAAGCAACCGCCTTAGAAGGAGATGCAAGCAATTTGATTACATACTACACTCTTAGAGTATGATGTTGATTTCAATTAATTAGTTCTTAACGTTCTATAAACTTATTTAATTTGATGTTTCTACACTTTAAAACTTTGCCCAAATTGTATTCATGTGTTTGCCAAATGAAAAACAGATATTAGGCCTGGATGTTTGTCGTGACACCTTTGTTGGTGATGCAATGAGACGCGGAATATCTGGAGGACAAAAGAAGCGAGTAACTACAGGTTAATTACTCTATGCTGGTTTATTACAACTTACAATTTGATAATTTCATGCAAAATTTAATTAACTTTATTTGTTACTTTGGGTCAAAATTATTGTAGAAACAAATAGAAAGCATTTGCACACATACAAGAAAGTGTGCGTATACTGTAATGAAGCCAAAAGATTGGCATCTTGGATTATAGTTTAAGAACCATTTAAACTCTTGGATTTCCTCATAAATCTTCAAGTCCTTGAAACAATTCAAATATATCTTCACGACTTCTATATATTTATTTTAAACCACAAGAAAAATATCATATTACGATAAGTGTAATAGTGACATGCATATCCGAGTTAAAAAAACTTGGAAACATGTATAGGTTTTGTGTTTTCATGACATATTACAAAAGAAAAAAGATGTGAGCTGATAACAAATACATTAGTCTTCACCCATGTTCCTTTTATGTCATTATAGTTCAGTTCAGAATGCCTTTATTCACCTTTTTTTATAACTACGTAAAACACATTATAACAATTGTGACACTTTTTTTTTGACTTTTTATGACATAATTTGGGTACATGATAAAACTTTCTTGTAGAGCATTCTTTATTGATTAAATTTTAATATAATATAGACTATTAATATTGGCTCCTTATATATGTTAAGTTTTATTTTGCCCGCAGGAGAAATGCTTGTTGGGTCAGCAAAAACTTTTTTTATGGATGAGATATCTACAGGTCTAGACAGCTCAACTACATTTCAGATAGTAAAATGTTTGCAGCAAGTGGTGCATCTCACGGAGTCAACAATCATGATGTCTCTATTACAGCCTGCTCCAGAGACCTTTGATTTGTTTGATGACATAATACTACTATCGGAAGGCCAAATTGTATATCAAGGACCAAGAGATAATGCACTAGAATTCTTTGAGAGTTGTGGGTTCATGTGTCCTGGGAGAAAAGGCATTGCTGACTTCTTGCAAGAGGTATTAATCATTATTAAAGTGATGAAATTTTAATCTCATAATTTGTCTACATATTATATCTTTATTGTAGGTTACATCTAGAAAAGATCAAGAGCAATATTGGGCAGATAGAAGCAAATCATATAGATATGTCTCGGTTAGTGAATTTGTTCAGCGCTTCAAGAACTTCCATGTGGGCGAGAAGATAGATAATGAGTTGGTGATTCCTTACGATAAGAATCAAAGTCACAAAGCAGCTCTAGTCTTCAAAAAATACTTAGTATCCAAAAGAGAAATGCTTAAGGCCTCTTGGGATAAGGAGTGGCTACTTTTAAAGAGAAATGCTTTTGTTTATATTTTCAAAAGTGTACAATTTGTTATTTTAGCTTTTATCGGGATGACTTTATATTTTAGGACTAATATGCACATAAGGAATGAAGATGATGGCTCAATCTATAATGGTGCACTTTTGTTAAGCTTGCTTATAAACATGTTTAATGGTCTAGCTGAAATCTCCCTCACCATAGCAAGGATTCCTGTAGTTTTCAAGCAAAGAGATCTTTTGTTCCACCCGACATGGGTTTATACACTTCCAACATTCTTGCTTCGTTTACCAATATGTTTCTTAGAGAGTATTTCTTGGATGGGCATAGTATATTATGGAGTTGGCCTTGCCCCTGAAGCTAACAGGTAGTAAGTTACTATATATTGATGGGTAATACTTTTGTTCTGGCATGAATTATTGACAAAATATACATTCTACATATGATGTTTAGGTTCTTCAAGCACTTGTTATTGGTTTTTATTATCCAAAATGTGGGAGGGGGGCTTTTCAGACTTATTGCTGGAATGTGTAGGACAAGAAACATTGCAAACACGGGCGGAATCCTTGCACTTCTACTCATATTTCTCTTAGGTGGTTTCATTCTTCCTAAAGCTCAAATTCCTAACTGGTGGGAGTGGGCAACTTGGGCATTACCATTGTCTTACGGTTTTAAATCATTTGCGATAAATGAGTTCTTGGCTCCGAGATGGATGGACAAAATTGTAAGTCATGAGTTCTCAACTAAAAACTATAACAAAAGGATTAACATTCTTTATGTTTTAATGTACATAGAGTTCAAACAATGTAACTAGCTTGGGGATAGCTATACTAAAAAACATGGATGTTCCAATAAAATATCATTGGTATTGGATTGGTGTTGCCTCTCTTCTAGGATTTGCACTTCTCTTCAACATCCTCTTCACTTTTGCTCTAATGTATTTAGATCGTAAGTTTATATATTCCCAGGTATTAATTAAAAATTTACCCTAATAAACTTAGCACATGTTACTAACCTTTCTTGATTCTTCAATATATTAATCAGCCCCCAGAAAACCACAAGCAGTTATCTCCAAAGAAACAGATATGGAAGCTCAACAAGGTATCAACAAACAACCAAGACTCAAAAATATATCATCTAAGACCAATACAATTCATCAATCCTCCTTTGTTGATAGAAGTAATCCAAGTAAGAAAAAGAGCCCTAAAAACTTTTCATACATATTAAAATGATTATAGGGTTTTCTAATGCAATATATGACTTGTGTAGATAGAAACATGGGCACGCAGCACGTAACAAGTCTATCTGATTCTTATGATTTTTCTGGTATTTCTTCTAAGAAAGGAATGGTTTTGCCATTTACTCCACTTGCCATGTCATTTGACAACATGAGCTATTTTGTTGATATGCCCCAAGTATATACTTTTCTTTTCTTGAATTTGTTCATTGTTTAAATTTTCTTTTTAAATATTGCAATTATATTAGGAAGTTTTTTATTAATCAGGAAATGAGAAAACAAGGGGTGACAGAAAATAGATTACAATTGCTTTGTGAGGTAACTGGTTCCTTTAGGCCTGGAGTGCTAACTGCATTGATGGGAGTTAGTGGTGCTGGTAAAACAACATTGATGGATGTTTTAGCAGGAAGAAAAACGGGTGGTTATATTGAAGGAGATATTAGAATATCAGGATTTCCAAAGAAACAAGAAACTTTTGCAAGAATTTCTGGATATTGTGAGCAAACTGATATACACTCTCCTCATATCACTGTTTATGAATCTTTGATTTACTCGGCTTTTCTTCGGCTCCCAAAAGAGGTTGGAAATGAAGAGAAGATGGTAAGGAAAATGATTATGCAATAGTTTTTCTTATATCAAACAATCTACTAAAAGCATGTAGTGTTTCATGTCTTTTTCTTATTATGTTATAGCGCTTTGTACGTGAAGTGACAGAGTTGGTTGAACTAGAAAACATTAAAAATGCAATAGTGGGGCTTCCAGGAGTTTCTGGTTTGTCAACAGAACAAAGGAAAAGGCTTACCATTGGTGTAGAGCTGGTTGCAAATCCTTCAATAATATTTATGGATGAACCAACTTCTGGCCTTGATGCGAGAGCAGCAGCTATTGTTATGAGAACTGTGAGAAATACTGTGGATACAGGGAGAACTGTTGTTTGCACAATTCATCAACCTAGCATCGATATTTTTGAATCTTTTGATGAGTTGTTGTTGATGAAAAGAGGAGGGCAAGTGATCTATGCAGGACCATTAGGTTGTAATTCTCAAAAGATCATAGAATATTTTGAGGTATACAAACTAAACATTTGAAATAATCCATATAACAGTGATACTTAGTGAAATTCGACTAGTGTCGATAAATGTAAATAATTAGTCATTAAGAACATTTTATCTACAAGGTGTAGGTAAAACTATCATCTAAAAATCTTTACTTTGCACTTAGAAAGTGATAGTAAGAAAAAAAACTTTTTTTTGTTATTAAACAAGTTTAGAATTACTTGGGCATAATGATATTTTTTTGTCAGTAACTAATTCTTTCAACATGTTGAGTATAACTCGTATTTTAACATATGTTCAATTAGGAAATTAATGGGGTTTCAAAGATTCCTGAAAAGTATAATCCTGCAACATGGATGTTGGAAGTTAGTTCAAGTGCTGCAGAGATACGACTTGGTATTGATTTTTTCGCGCACTACAAATCATCATCCTTGTATCAGTAAGTGTCTATCTTATGATAATTATAAACTATAAAATCATACCAAAATAATGAAATATAATTAATAATAATAATAATTCTATATATAATAGGAGGAATAAGTCCTTAGTAATGGAGTTAAGCACACCGCCTTCTGGAGCAGTTGATCTTCATTTTGAAACACAATATTCTCAATCTTTATGGGGGCAATTCAAGTCTTGTATATGGAAGATGTGGTTGAGTTACTGGAGAAATCCTGATTATAACCTTGTTCGCAACTTCTTCACTTTAGCTACTGCATTAATGGTTGGAACAATATTTTGGAAGATCGGCAAAAAAAGGTTTGTACTTTTAAACATTAACCGAACAAAAATCTTGATTTTACAAGCCTAATCCATAACAAATGCTTTTATATCATAGAGAAAGCAGCAACAATGTGACCGCAATCATTGGGGCCATGTATTCTGCTGTTTTCTTTGTAGGTATGAACAATTGCCAGACCGTGCAGCCGGTTGTTGCCACAGAAAGAATAGTTTTTTATCGAGAAAGAGCAGCAGGGATGTACTCATCATTCTCGTATGCCATGGCACAGGTTAAAGTTGAACTAATGTTCATTTGAATACATGATAACAACTTTAATATGGTTTTAACATAAGTTATTCAGGTTTTAGTAGAGATCCCATACGTATTTTTTCAAACAACATATTACACTTTGATAGTGTATGCCATGGTGTCATTCGAATGGAAAGCAACCAAATTCTTTTGGTTCTTCTTTATCATCTTCTTTTCTTTTCTTTTCTTCACGTACTATGGAATGATGACGGTTTCCATCACACCAAACGAGCAAGTAGCAGCCATATTTGCGGCTTCATTCTATACACTTTTTAATATCTTCTCAGGGTTTTTCATCCCTAGACCAGTATGTCATCTTCCATACATCCATCTTGTTTAATTGCTTCAATTCATCTAGAGTCTAACGTTGATGTAATTTTGAATTTCAGAGAATTCCCAAATGGTGGGTGTGGTACTACTGGATTTGTCCATTGGCTTGGACTGTATATGGTTTCATGGTTTCACAGTATCATGATGTTGATAACAAAATCATGGTTCCCGGGATGTCATATGATCCATCCATGAATTCATATATAAAAGAGCATTATGGTTTGAGATTCGATTTCATGGGTCCTGTTTCCACAGTTCTAGTTGGGTTTTGCTTGTTATTTGCGTTCATCTATGCCTTGTGCTTAAGGATACTGAATTTCCAGATGAGATAAACCTACACCGCATGGTCATATCATGCTTATGACTTTTTTTTCATAGATTTGCTTTAGAACTAGTTGGTTGTATTCGATTGTCATATTATGCTATATAAAAATCCATTTTCAGGTTTTAGAAAGGGTATTGTAGGTTCATATACGGTTAAAAGGTTCAAACGTACGTCTAGCAAAATAATAAAGAACCAAAGCTAAGATCTATTAGAAGTGCCTCATGTAAAGAAAGAATATGATTACATAGCCACGTAGCTAAGTGTATGCATATTTGTGTTTCTTTTTTGAATTATCATAGTGTATCCTAGCATAGTGTACGATTAATATGCTTATATCCGATTTACTATCATATATATTTTCACCAATTAAAATTTTTTTATCTATCGATTCCTAAATACAACTCCCACACATGTTGCATTATCTGTAATCATCATTCATTATTAACCATAGCTAGATAATCACATCACCACGAGCTTTCGCACATTGTCACTTTCTCGTTACTTTAGTACCGTATAGGTAGGAATAAAACATTCGGTGTGGCATTGCCTAGTTTGAGAGGTGGTTTAAAAACAATGTATATATTACGTCCATGAGCTTGTGCAAATTCATAATTTCTAATAGAACTAATTGTATATATTTTGATCATACAGAAACCTGAAAGATCATGATAAGTTATTACTCATTGACCTATATATGTGTTTTCACTACATGTCGTGTCGTGTAATATTAACAAGTACGTGTCAGAATTTGTCGGACCTAGTTTTTAGGATTTTCCAAAATTATCTAAGAATCTAAGATCCTACTTTTTATAACCATATATGGTTATTATTTACTCGTAATTTATGTCACTTGAAGCTAATCTTAAATTTATCACAAAATTAATTTCCATTATAAAATTCAATTACAGTTCTTAGGTTTTGAAATTTAGTGTCTTAACTTATATAGAATTTTCTAGCAAATAAATATTTTGTAATTATCAAATCTCATAAACAGGTTCAACAAGATCAAATCTTTTGCAAAGTATCGGAATCTAATCTAATCAAAACAATATATAGTAAAACTTAGATCAAATAAGTGCTTTTTCAATAAGGTGTTTTTGGATGTTTTTAGAGAGAGCGGGTAAGACGTGAAGGAAAGAGCGTGTGAAGTGGAGGGGAGAGTGTGATTCTGTTAAAATAAAAAAATAAAAAACAAAAACAAAAAATAGGGTTATGTGAGTGAAGTGAAGCTTGAGGGAGAGTGATTTTGGCTGGTTTTGAGGGTTGCGAAAACAGTGAATTTTTATATTTTGGCTGGTGGTGTTTATAAATGTACAATTATGGATGTATTTATAGAGTAAGATATCCTAAAGTCTCTTGGAAAGATGTTAAATTCATTATTCATTTCAAATTCAACTCAAGAATTGATATTCAGTTTTCTTTTTCAAACATACATGTAAAAACTTGTGAATATGATAATGACTTGTCGTATTGATATATTTAACTACTATATAAAATTATTATGTAACAACCCTAAAAACTAAGGTTAGATAAGTTTATATATAACATTATTAAGTTTAATTGACTAACATATGAATCTTATGTGTTTTAGTAGTTATATGTGTAGGGTATGTGAACATGCTTGCATGCATGCATAAGAATTTGTGTGCATGGATTCTTATACGTAAATTTCTTAGTTAAGATATTACTTGATTAGTAATCTCAATGATATAATATCATACTTACATAAAATGAATTAAGAAACAAATCTAACTAAAACATCACAAAACATGATAGCATCAAGAAGCTTGTTATCAAAACAAGAACTAATCGAACTTTAAAGCACTTGAACACTGACACAAGCACCACCCTAGTTCTAATCTTAGGTTATTATGATACTACTCAACCCGATTAAGCACTAAATTATTTAACTAAACTAGCTTAATAACTAACAACATCATTAGCATAACAAGATGACACCTTGCATGTCTTGACACCAATCCACCCATCCAACCCGCCACCTATTCGGCCCTCCTTAAACACCCAAATAAACCGCCACCTTAACACCTAAAAAATCCACCTAAGAACTCTAAAATCACACCTCATTACCCTAGCTCCTAAATCTAATAAATAACCCCTCCACTATATTGCAACCCTCGGCCACAATGAGGAAACACACACCCGCAACCATTGTTCTATCAAACACCTTTATCCTCTCGGTTATTGACCACAAGCATCACCATCGTGAACCACCAAAACTGCAGGACACTACAACCATCACCACCACTTTCTACTCCCTCTCTTGGTTACCATAACAACCTACAAAGGCCCCATATGAACACCAACTTCAAAACAAACTACGTGTGATCAAACTTCCAAGATCGAACACCTCAACCGGTTCATCAAGGAGTTAGAAGTCATCATCAACCTCTTTCACCCTCTCCTTCTATCAAAATCAAGGTAGGTGTACATGTGTTTAATCAACACATATAACCAACCCTTTAAGTTAAAACATCAAGGTTATTCACCAAAAATATCATGAAACCAAGGTTTTTATAAAAAATAGTAAGAAAAAGGATTCAAAATATAGAAAACTGGAAAAAGTTGTAAACTCAAAATTTAAACACAAAGGTCACAAATAAAAGGGTTGAAAATATGTGTATCCTTGATAATTTTGATTAAATACTTAAATGACTATAATTATGAAAATAAAAATTAGAAACTTATTAGAAAATATTAGAAACAACGTTCTATGAATTTTGTTGTAATTATAATAAGTAAACTAATTTATATAATTTATTTAATTTAATGAAAAGAAATTATTATCTGGAAGCTTCAAACCTGGTAAAGACCTGGAAAAATTATATGATAATTTTTATATTATATAAGAATTTTGGAATAAATTTTGAGATTTAATTCATATATATGCATGAGTTATATATTTTAAAAGATTTTGTAATTCGAAAATTAGGAAAAAATATCTAAACAGTAAGATAAATTATGAAAAATTTAAAAAAAAAATATGATATCTAGAATAGAAGAGTTTGTGTAAATTTGGGATATGTTTTGTTATTTATACTGATTATTGTAAACTAGTGAAAATCATAGAATTAATACCATAGGAATTTATGGGATAATAAATGGATTTTAGAATATAGGTCCTGATAAATCCCGTAGACATTTTTGCTGATTTATTAAAACTGTAAAAATTTCAGAAAATTAACTGTAGATAGTTGTTGTTTGAAACTCTTACATATTAAATTAGATTTTTGTTTGTTTGTGTTATAAAAATTTGGTGATATATGAGATTGTAACTTCTGTTTTAAAATTTGTATTTATAATAATATAGGTAGCGCTACTTAGGAAATTATTTCTTGCACCAACATTTAGTTGCTTCCAACTTGACGCTGTTGAAGCACACCAAATGACGACACAACAAAAAACAAGTAAAAATATCAAATAAACAATATCACTATTTACATATTATATATGAAAACTTGTGGAGCAAAGTTGGCCAACATTATGCGTTTCTTTCTTATATGGCTCTCGTTGTTGTGAAATAAAACCCTTAAAAGATCGGAAGTGCAAATGCAACCTCATAAGCTAGCAATAATAAAATATTGATTAGCATATCTATAACCTATAACTTATAATAAAAGATTAATTATGTGTACACGTAACGTCTTTTTAACACGTTCACCTAATCGTCACATGTGTATTGGCACATGTCGGTACATCATTTAATCTTAAGTTACTATAAATTTGGAAACTATTAACTTATATCAATTATAAATTAACTCATATCAATTATAATAAATATTATATTAATAATAAATTATTACTTTTTATTTGTTTGACTTTTTTATAAGAATTTATTATTTATGTTAACAAATAATGATAAGTTATTAATTTTAGTATAACCATTAACAAATTTCGTTGTATTAAAATAAAAGTTTATGTCATATTTTCTTTGAAATAATACTTTTCTCTTAATTAATTTTTAAATTCATGATATTATTCATATTTTTATATTGTTTATTTTTTAACAACATTTTATTGCTATAACTTTTACTCACTCTTTATAACTTTAAATATTATTACATAAATAAGTATTAAATCTTTATGAACAATTAGGTTTTAATTTTAATTGTTTTTGTTTTAGTTACGTATCATCGTTACATATTTTAGTAAATTTTATCAAATTTGTTCATTAGTTAATATTTTTTTATTTTTATTTTCAATTGTTTTACCTTCATTTGTTTCTATTATGGAATATCGTAATTTTTTGATATCATTATATTAAAAAATTATTTAATTCATTTTTTAACATATCTCACACACACACGCACACATATATATATATATATATATATACCATAATAATCTAGTAATACACGGGTCACTAACCTGGTATCATTATAAGTAGTTACAAAAAAGGTTATACAAATATGTTTATTTTTATTATGAAAGTTATTAAACAATATACTTACCATATCAACTTCTCGGCACACATGGTAAGGTTTCAAGCAATCAAACACAACACATATCTGCATAGGACTAGCACCCGATCCCGACACATCATGGTCTCATGTGTAGTAACTTGTTTACGATATTGTAACGTCTGCTATATGTTGTGAGATAACCACTTAAAAAGATCCGTGTATCACCGCTCCAATCATTTTTATCTGAACATCCTCTAATTTTTATGAAAAAAAATCTAGATGATAATTATAATAAGAAAAATTTACGTGTGAGCATCGTTGATCAAATTTGACCAAGTCTAGAAATATTCTCACCAAAGTCCTAGGATATAGTTGTGACTGTAGTTGTTATCAAAATGAGTTCGTACTTCGTAGTTATTAGTTGTATATAAATGATTATAAGAATAGTTGTAGCTATATATGAATGTGTAATATGACGCAAATTAATATAATAATTATATAATGATATACACTATTATATAATAATCAAAGGATTAAAAAAATATTGTTTCATTAGAATAAACAAAACGATTGGTATTAAAATATATACTGGGACAAAACGTGGTATTTAATATATCTACATGAGGCATGATTAGGTGTCACGAAGTGCAGCTTTTTAGTATTTCAATAAATGGTATTATCTAGTGTGCTTCTATACAATATTGTACGTAAAGAACAATATCTTTTAGAGAAGATTATATAAATAATAAAATTAAGCATATTTTAAGATCAAAGCTACAATTTTTCTTTATACTAACCTTGTATAATTTTCTAAAAATTACATTTAGTGACATGTATATTGTTTTGTTTATTTGTAATTGTTAATCTTTTATTTGTAATTGTTAATCTTGTCACCCGTCTAATGTTCAATTTTAAAATAATCTTATTACTAAAACAATATGTTAAACAAATTCCTTAATAATAAACCCACTCGCGTCTCATTCCTCTTTATACTTTTGACACTCTCTCTATCCTCTTAACCAAACAACGGGTCGTCATCAAACTCATCCGCATCCACCTATGCCTAACGTCATTTCCCTCCTGCTAGCGCGCTCCTTGGGTCGAGCATCTCCTTCTTAACAGCATTTTCCTCTAGCCACTTGAACCAAGCGTGCTTTTTGTCACATATTTGTGATATTAGTTTAGGATTTTAATTGCATGTGTTTGGTGACCTATTGCTATTCGTGAGTTTTTTTTTTATTGTTTTTAATTTGAGAAATAAAAAGCAATTTGATTAGTTGATATTCACCATCCAAAATGTGTGTTTATTTTTCTTTGTTAAAAAGCAATTAACATTATGTACGATAGTATTAAAGAAAACAACCAAATAAACGACAATTCCATCGCCAATTTAAAATTATTTGACATGTTACTTCACTTAAAGTACTTTTACTCACATGAAGCATGTTGTAGAGGCTAAATTCCTAACTAATAGCATCTATTCTACTATTTTATATGCCAAATCCATAATAAAATCTCAAAAGTAAGAACCGTCAATTAAATTAAAAAATTAAGGTACATAAAATAGAGATAATTTTTGCAAGTACTTTATGTTGATAAACGTTTAAATGATCATGCAAAAGTGTGTAACGATTAGCAACACGGCTGAAATCATTAGTAAAGTTTACATGTTTATATTGAAATTAAATGTGGTTTAGTTAACTCTCTGAATAGTTGTTGAAGTTACATATTAAGAAAGACGAACTCTAAAATGATTAATTCTCATTAAAACAACTCCTAGAAATCTAAAAAAAATACATATACATTTATCTAAAGTTGAATAATAAATACAACTAGCTATATAGATTACAGAATGAAAAATATTATTTCAGTTTCACCTTTCAATTATTTTGAATAGCTACCAAAAACACTTTACATCGCATCATTACGGCAAAGGCTGAAGCCAAAGGAGCTAGAAGTCATGCAAACAATACTTTATAATAACATCTCTAATCGTTAAATCTTTAAAAAAAAAGTAAGAGGGACAGAGGAGAAAACGATAGAAATAATATTTAAATAATAATATTACCTGGCGGGAGATGAATTATTGATTTCGGATGGTGCAAAATACAATTAAGCTCGTTAGTCGTTACCTCAAGAGAACATGTGAGGTAGCACCAAAGGAATCTTATTTGCTATGATTAATTAATCAATTCATTAATATAAAAACATTCTGTCAAGTCAATCAAGATACCGATATAATTAGTTAATTACTAAGTTAATTTACGTTTTCAATATATATGATTGCTTTTGAAATTTTACACACTCTGACCTTTAAATAAGACGACGTTCGGTTCTATATCAAGACACATAAGTCGCATCACTATAATTCAGTTTTAGTTTCTTCACTAAAAGCGTGATAAAACCAAAGTGATTTTTTTATCCATCGCTGTTTAAAACAAACGTACCTATATAATCTTATATAAGTCAACAACAGGGTTTGGAAATGGTACGGTGAATGTAAACCTTAACAAAATAAAAATAATACAATTATATATTGTAATCATGTTGTATTATCATTTCTAAAAAGTTGTAGTAGGACTTGAAAACATTCCATTGTAAAACCGAACTAAAGAAACTTTGGTACTAAATAATAGAACATTTTTGTTAACAAATGCAATTTGTTTTAATTATATAATACACACTTTTTTAAAATTATATATATAAAATATTGAACTAGGCTTATTTTTAAGGGAAGACTACTCTCGTTTATGTCTATAGACAGAACCTCACATCTAGCAACTACTCTAACATTTGGGGAAGAAAACATAAAAATAGCACTAGCAAGTAGCAATTCCAAAAATAGAAACTCTATGAAAAAACCAATTCCTAAACCAAGACGTACATAAAATCATTTACATCTCATTTTATATTTTTATTTCTATAATTATATTAAAAAATATTTTCTATTAAATAATATTTTTATGTCTTTTTCATTACAATCTCTCTTCTCTACTCATATTTTTTTTGCCAATTATTATAAATTTTATAAGGGTGAACAATGTTTACCTAAAAAATACATATTAACAATAATATTTTTTTCCACTCATAGCTACTCACAACAAGAATTTAAGGAATAAGATGTAAATGCTTTAAAGGTAAGAAACAAGAAAATTCAAAGTTAGTAGGTATAAGTTTAAGACGCTTGCATGATTTTATCCATCTTCTTCACAAACAAATGATGTCTTCAGATCTTATTCTAAACGATACATTTATATAATAGTAGAGCACTCCTCTTGCCAAGCACCCATAGCGTCAAAAGACAAGTAGGGTTTAAGCTTACGACCGATCGCTCTATCACTTAAGGTGGCCGACTCTTGTTCTTTGGACCAACTATGACCGAAAAAAGAATTCATCGCCCTCACATACACCTGGAAAAAGGTTACAATAGCAAGCACTTTTCTGACCTGAGCTTGTTATAGTTTTATTTTTTATATAAAGTTTCGAATGTTTTTAATGTCCAGGTTTCGTTATTCTTAAATAATTACGTATCGGCGCACCATCAATGCGCGGGTTCATGGTGACATTTCGACGTTAAATTTCTTCATAAATTTTAGGCCCCCAGCCGCATTGCGGTGTTTCGTCTTTTCAATGTGTGGGTTCGTAAGGCCACACTAAGTGGAACCAAGGAACTTCTGGGAAAATATTGGGCCGGATGGTACCACCAACCCCTTTTAAACTTTTTTTTTTAGAAAAATGAAAAACTGAGACGACATCATGTGAAATAGGCAAAAACTGAAAACGACGAAAAGTAAGAAAAGTTAATGCGACATTGATGTATCACATGATAAAAACGGAAACGGAACGATTGTGAATAGCCTAGCATGCCCGCGTTAGCTTTTTTTTCGTACGGTACTAACCCGTCGCAATACATGGTTCATAGTGGATTCATAGTGGTTAACCATTATAGTAAAAAGAAAGTTTTTTAAAAATATTTTAAAACATTCAATAATGTATGCATGTTAACTTTTATATAAAGGAATCAATATTATATTGAACCTACTAAGAAAGGCATGCAAAGATCGTGCTGTATGAAAGTAGAGTGTTTACGATAAATTTTTAGTTTTGTAGTTAGCAAAATAATAAACATATAATTTATCTGTACTTTATTTTAATCGTCATTGACTCATTGTTTGAATAATTGAATTAATTCGTGGGGATTTTCAAAAACACCATTGACTCCTGAACAGCTAAAAGATATATATAAACCCGTTAATGTACAAAGTTTTAAATATATATATATACACACATATATATATATATAGACACGTTTACGTACAAGATTTAAGATTTTGATGACATATTTGCGATTTGTGTAAATATCGACATGTACATTTTCATGTTTGCAAGAATAGTTTAAATGAATGTTAATTTAGAATTAAACCGACAAGAACAAATATAACAGTACAAAGGAATAAATAATTGAAGCACGACAAAAAAAATCATTCGTTAAATAGCTAGTGAATCAACAATGCAAACACAACATGACTCCACTGGTAGAACTCTAACCTTTGTACCACTTATAAGTGTCCTCAAAGCTAGTTAAAAAGATCAATTAAGTGATGGAAGAAACCAGTGGAGTGAATATTATCAGAAGCATCAGTAGAGGTGTTGAAGATGTGTTGTCGATGGGTGGCGGTAGCCCGTATCAGCGTAGCAGCCCCGGCTCGTTGGCGGATGAAGAGGCGTTGCGATGGGCTGCTTTGGAGAAACTACCGACCTACAACCGCATACGAACAACCATATTCAAGAACTTTAATATTTCAGCTGATCTGCAGGACAAAACACCGTCCGAAAGGTTGTTATTAGACATCGGGGAGCTCGATGCAAAAGCTCATCAAGAGTTCATCGACAAGATATTCAAGGATGCTGAAGAAGATAACGGAAAATTCTTGAGAAAGTTTAGAGATCGAGTTGATAAGTAAGCCTTTGCAACGATTATTATTTGTTCATATTTGTTCATTTATTTATAACCTTTTTGTACACCAACTTAATTAAACTATCTTTTCAAAATTTACACAACGCCCCTTTATGTTTCAGGGTTGGCATCACTCTTCCAACAGTTGAAGTTCGATTTCATGACTTGACGGTAGAAGCCGATTGCTACATCGGCGAAAGGGCGCTTCCATCGCTACCAAACGCCGCCCGAAATTTGGTTGAATCGGTATTGGGGTGTATTGGAATCAGTTTGTCTAAGAAAACCAAACTCACCATTCTTCAAAATGTATCAGGGATCATCAAACCATCAAGGTACTTATACAGTTAATCACATAGACTTCTTGATTCGGTGATTCGGCCCGATTAAGGTGAGTAGTTGACTAATGACTATAGGTGATTAACGATGAACGTTAAACTTTTATGTTACAGAATGGCACTTCTTTTAGGTCCACCATCTTCAGGGAAGACAACTCTTTTGTTGTCTTTAGCAGGAAGGCTTGACTCCAACTTAAGGGTCAGTATATTATATATCAATACTAAGGAAAGAAGATTTTTTTAACATTTGTTATTTTTTTAACTCATCTTTTTGTCGCTTGTCAAATTTTTACATATTCACACATTGATTTTTCCACCAAAGGATATTATAATAATTTAAATACTAATTCAAGTTTCTCTCTATTATTAAAAAATGATTTTATTAATTGATATAATTCTATCTCTTATCTAGATTTTTTGAAATCAAACTATATTTTTAAAATATATATTTTTTATTAAACAAGTTAAAAATTACATCTTTTAATTAAAATCTAAATAACAAAAAATAAAAGTTTTATGTAATATAAAATTTTCTAAAACACTAAACCTTTTCTAAGTGAATATTTTAAATCGTTTTGTTTCTAAAAAATTATAAAGGTGAACATTTAAAAAACAGCCTTATTAAAACAACCAAAATAATTACAAATCATAGTTTTAAAAAACAAGATTTTGATAAAAATTAATTTTTAAATAAAAAAAGCTTAAAAAATGTCTTAAAATGAAACTATTTAGATAAGAGAGTTATAAATAGTATAGTTTTTTTATTTCTTGAATTTTATGTATATATAATTTTTATTATATTTAATATTAAAATATTATAATCTAACTCTTCATGTTTTTACTAACTATAATCCGTTTAATTAATGGTTTTTAACATATGTATCTATCTATAGAAAAACTAAAATAAAGATGAAACAATTGTAAGCCTTATCATACTAATTTTCTCATTTCTCTATAATAATAATAATAATAATGAATACTAATAATTTTACTCTTACCATTTTCAAATTAAAATATATATATATATATATATATATATATATATATATATATA